>WAAE01020019.1:181905-210394 GCA_013400495.1 Nicator chloris
TCGCGCACGGCGGGGGCGGAGCCGCGCCGAGGGGCGGGGCCCGCGCGGCGCGCGGGGTCACGTGCCCACAACACCTTCACGTGCCGCCGTTGCCGGCCGCGCGCAGGCGCTGTGGGGCGTGGAGAGGTGGCGGGCGGTGCTGCTTGTCGGGCCCGGCCGCGCCGCTGCGCGGGACAGTCTTGCGGGCGGGCGGATTTGCTGCGGACACCGCGCTGGAGCCTCTCCGCTCGAGGGGCCGTGCCCGGCGGCTCCAGGGGCGAGAGAGAGGCGGATGGACGGAGCTTCGTCCGGCAGAAAAGCAGCACGAGCTGGGGGTGGATTTTGAGGCTGGGGGCTTCTGGCGAGGAGCCGCCAGTCCCGAGGTGAATCCCGAGCCGGCGTTTCGTTCCCCGCAGCGGCCCCCGCCCCCGCCGGGAGCGGGGCAGCTCCCCCGGGCTTGCGGGGTGCCGGGGGAGGGCGAGCGCGGCTGGCTCGGCTCGGTGCTGTTGGCCAGAGAGTGATCCCGGGGCTGCTCCCGCTGCCCTGGCACGTCGCTGATTGCTCGCATCCCGCAGCAGTCCGTGACTTCCCTGGAGTTTGCGCTGCCGCTGTGGCGCGGGCTTCCTCTGAACGAGCGTTGGGTTGTAAATGCACCGTTCAGGTAAAATAGTTCGTAACTGCGGTGTTAATTCATCAAATGCACAGGTGTTTCTGGAGATTGCTGTATTTTTGAATTTGTGATCTTTGAAATCGAGTAAAATCAATAGGATCAAATGCTCAAAATGGTGGGGTTTTTTAAGGAAGGAAAATAACATTCCAGATACTTTGACCAAATAAAAATCATGTGCTTCATTTTATCGCCAGCCCGATATTAAACCTGTGTGAGTCTGAGGCAGAGAAACTGCTGCATGGGTATTGGTCTTGTCTCTCTCCTCCCTGGTTTCTGCTGCCAAACCCTCAGCCCTTCATTACGTTTCTGCCAAATGCAGAACTAGTACTTTTTGCTCGGTTTGCTCACGTGAGTAATCCTCACCTCCTGGGTGTTCACTTGCAGCAATTTTGTGCAAGTGGGACTTTGCAGAGCTTGGATCAAGTGTTCCAGTCCAGCTGTGCATTCCCACTCATTGTCCCTTTCAGTGTGCGAGGGAGAGCAGCCAGTTTGAACATATAGTTAGAGATGACGTAACTGCATCAAATAGAAATAGAAGAACAAATGCCTGGGGCTGGTAAAAATAGGTACTTGTTTTAAAAACAAGTATGAAGAAATTCTATGCCTCATCAGAATTTTGCTAAAATCTTCCCAAAAATTATGGGACATTGGGACTTTTCGTTTCGTTGAGCCCACTTTTGTTTGTTTCTATAAGTGGATTGAATAAATTCTCATGCTGTCCATCTCATTTTTTCTCTTAAATGGAAAAACGTTCAGCTGGTGTGCAGTCACAACAGGATTAAAAGTAAGGAACGTCTTTGTTGTGTCACCAGTTGCTGTGTAATCCTGGGCAGATCACTTCATCTCTGCTAGCTTGGTTCCATAGTCAATACAGAGGAAACTCTAAAGTGTTGCAGCCACCTGAAGTTTTGGGGAGCTGCAGCAGGAAAATACTGCAGATGCAACACAGGTTTACTTGGTCTTGGTGGAGGGAATGCCCAGGATTCCTGTGCTCCAGTTAAACAAGGCTTTTATTGAGATTGTGCTGGACTCTGAGGGTTTCTCCCCCTGTATCTTTATGCTTTCAAAACAAGTGATTTGGGTTGTGTCACTTCAGCATGCAAATCCTCTCTGATTTTCCCAGCCCTTTGGCCGTGTGGACAGGAATGACCCTAGAGCTCCCGACATAATCAGCACTTTACCCACTTACTAACATCTGTTTGAGAATCGGATTTATCAACCATGAGGTGGAAATGCTCCAAGTGCCTGACTGGGTCATGGCATCCCTGCTGGGGTCAGTGGTGGCAGCTGGGTGTGCTGGAAGAATGAGAGGGTGAGGAATGGGAACTTGCCTCCCGTCCAGTTCAGGCTGGACTACCTGGCAAAACTTCCTCCCGTTTGATCTCTGCCCTATACTTGCACCTCGTGCACAGTCCCTGTGCCCCGATTAGTAGATTGGAGAGCTTTGGTGGATACAAGAGGAGAAGGGAGGAGTCACACTCCAAGCTGGAGCTGTGGGGTCCACAGCCCCATCAGTCAGTTTGGGGGGAAACTCTGGTGTCCCCACATACACATAACCCCGGTCTAAAAAAACCCCAGGCTCTGGGTAGGATTTGCACAATGGATAAGTTCTCTGCTTTTGTTCTCCTCAGCGCAGCAGAAAGACCCGCAGAAATGCTTAGATAATGAACAAATAATTTGGAATCCTCACTCCACTGTGGTGCAAACCTGAATGCCTGGAATGCCTGTTTGTGCTTCCCTTTTCATTGATTATAACAGAGTAAATGTAAGAAGAAAAAAATAACCTCTCATTCCTTTTAAATCAGTGCAGGGAAAGATAAATCAGCCTTCAGCCTTGTCTAGATATTAAAGAGCCTTTCCTAATTTTTTTTTTTGCTGAGAATAAGGATGTAAAACTGATATTGGTATCCATGAAGCAATATCCCTTCTTTGTGTTCATATTGAAATAGCTTCCAGTTTCTCCGTCTTGCAAAATTTCCAGCACATTAATTTGGCATAAATGATTTATAGCTGATGAGCAATTAAAGTATAATTTCTTTCCAGCATCTCAGGCTTTGTGACTAGACTATTAAATGATTTTGCAAGCTTGCTCTATCATTACAGGAGAGCGGTGGGATGAATTCACGGGAGAAATTTATTCCTCCTTGCAGACCCAGCATCTGCTCTCACTGCAAACTGGAGCACTGCTTGCATTCCTCAGACAATTTTCTCAGCGTATCTTTTGTACAGTCTTTCTTTGGACCTACAAGAGAGCTTTAGTCTGAATTTCAGTGACAGTTTACTCTGACATTACAAAGTCCTCCCAAAATACCTGTTCTGCCTGGAACCTTTGATGTAGACTGATGCTTTACTTAGACCTGTCAAGGTATTTCAGGACTAGCAGCAAACAAAACCATTTTAAAAATTATTTTTATATTTGGAAGGGCAGCTCCCAGAGGCAAGAATGGTAAAGAAAAATCAGATTAAAGTACTGGCTACAAAGAGTCCTCACCTCCAAGTTGTTTAAATGTCAGCAGATGACATTTAGCTAACCATGTCTTGATTGTGCTGTAAAGCAGGTGGAAAGAACCAGAGGAGCTTCATGTAGACACTTCACCCTTCAGGAAAGGACATGACAGGTATAGCTGTCAACCCTGCTTTGTTTAGGAAGGAACAAATAGCATGGAAATGAGCAGAAAAGGAAGGAAAAAAACCAAAAATCAAGAGATCCACTTCTGACTGTACAGCTGGGAGCTACACTAAGCTATTTGCTTGTAAGATCCTTGTGGGATTCCCCTTTATAGACCTAATTAAAACGTGCACTGACCATGTGTGACACGATTCTCTTCACTACCACCTAGTGGGAAACTCCTTCATAAGCCAACTCCAGAGCTGCTCCTGATCTCCACCCTCACCCTCAGCCTGATGGTAGAAACAAGGAATAAGTGGAGGGAGAAAATGACAGATGACTGGGAAGGAGGATACAGTCCTGTTTCCACATACAGGTAGAGGAATGTGTAGAGAAAGTCTGTAATTTAAACTCATTCAGCCCATGGATTTACCACACCACAACTCCAAGCTCTGCATCGAGCCCAGCCCACTGATGAAAAAACTCAGCTTCCTTCTCAGTACAATCACATTTTTCAATAATAATCCCATATTTACACCAAAGACTACTACATTAGAACCTAAATGGGTATATATTGGAAACATTAAAACCATGTATTCAAGCAAGTCCTTCCCCACTGAGATACTCAGGGTTTGCACAAATAGCTGAAATCCAACTCTATGAAAACAATGTATAAATGACAATTATCTCAGATTTTTCACACTCCTGTGTGCCTTTTGGGACTAAGCTCCCAATGCACAAATAATAATCAGTTTTGGTAGTCATATAGCTTTCCTCCCCCCCCCCAATAATAGAAATAAGGGTGAACATTACCATAATAGCTCTCACATTTCAAGGAGGGGATTATGTTAATGTCATTCAGGCCAGTAAAGCATTTAGCAGTCACAGCAGGAAGAACAGTAAAATGGTAAATAATTATTAAAAGACCTATTTCTCTGTGTTTCATTTGCCAATGGCATTTTTACCACTCTATTCAGGGAACTCCATGGACTCCTTCTAGTAGCAGTTTTATCATAAATATACTTAGGCTTTTTTCCTTCTCTGTATGCTCCTTGAAGCCACATTACATTGACTTTGTACCAGCAAATTACTGTATTTTTCATCATGTCCACTTCATAATAGATATAATTCATAAATGAAAACATCAGAGGTAAAAATGGTGATGATACAGGAGTCAGGCTTTGGGAGTCTGTTCTGCCTTCCACAGCCCTGCTGTTCACAGGACTCTGCTGTCCCTTACTGTGGGTTTGCCCCAGTGCAATAAGCAAAATACAGACCAGTACATGTAAAATAAGAGTAATGTTCCTGTTGTGTACCCATTCATACTTTCATGCAGTGTTTGCAATGTTAAGCAATTCACTCACTTTATTAGATACAGGGGAGAAGAGCTGACTTTGGAACAGTTAATACAAAAGCAAATACCACAAACATGAGAAAAACAAGCAGGGGTCTCTTGGTGTCTTCAACTTTACGTTTCCCCCGTTACAATGACCAAGATCATATTAATCAGAGTGACTTGAGAATCAAGTCATGGCCTGGGAAATGGTTACAATTAAGGAAATCAACATATAGTAAGCTCTGGTAACAGATAAAAATGGGTATAGGAAACCCAAGTCCCCTTATTTCAAATATTCATCCTCAAGGCACAATCCCTGAGTACAATTCAGCTACAGGAGAACATTGTCTGATTATGGCACTCTGCAACTGAGCTTTTCCTCCAATAGAACTATAATCTAGCTTCTACCCCGGACCTCTGCTATTCTCTCATCACCTCACAACTGCACTTGTAATAATCTGAGAAATCTGATATTGCAATCCTTAGTGCCAGGCTATAAAATAGGGATGCTGGCTAATTCACAACAGGAATCCCTTTCAGTCTGACCACTAGCTATTATTAACATTTAAGAAACACTGAAAAGCTCACTGGTTTTCCTGCACTGAGGAATCTGAAATACTCAGTGGGGCTGATCCATTCACTGGCACAGCCTGGCAGGTGCCAATGAATGGAAAGGTGAAAGTGGGTAAGTTTATTTGGTTTTTTGCTAATTGTCCAGGCTCCTATAGTTTAAAATGGACAAGTCTAATAGACCAAGGGAAAAAGCCCTTCAGGATAAAGTGATAGAGAATATTTACCTCCTCCTCAGTATCTGAAATGTTTCCTTGTTCAGCTAAGTGTTCTCCACATGGCATCCAGTTGTAGCATTCAGGGAGGTCCTATCATACAAACAGATGTTCATTTCTGGTTTTATAGACTTCAAAGTTCACCAGTTTAAAAAAAAATTCTACAGCTGAAGGTCCTCAAGGCAAGCAGAAGCAGCAGCATCAGGACTTCTGGGTGCATAAGGAATCCTCAAAACCACATAATACAGACACAATTTGTCGCTCTGCTTTCTTCTCTTTACAGCTTCCATTGACAAATATTGCTGTTCTTTGTTTAAACTTAATGATCTGTGTCCCCATCGCCCCTCAATCATTCAACAGGTTTATATACCAACAGAATATGGACAATCTTTTTAACAAGAGCAGTGGTAATATTTTCCACCTTGGTTTATGTAAAAGAGATCACCATGCCAAAGAGAGGCAGAAATAAGTAACCCAGAATGACAGCATCTGCTCTGTCACATACTGCAAGAGCTCCACAATCTGTTGTGTCTGTTTGCAAAATCCTTGAATTATAAGGACAGATCATGCAGAAACTGTATGTCATGGTTGGATACTGTAATTACAGTTGAAAATTACTGTTATCAGCCAGTAATGTTGTCATGTCTACCTGAGGGGAGGGAATAAAGGAAAACTGTAACAACAAATGAAACCATGGAAATTGTAACAACACACTGACAGTACAATGCCAAAAAATGCTCACCATTCTTTAAATACTCTTGCCATGGGTGCAAAACCAGCACAACTCTTTATTAAGAGTATGACCTTAAAAAATCTTGAGAAGCTGAAGTTGTCTTTTTACATTAATGTTCACCTGGAAATTTCTTACAATAAATGTTTTTACATGGACTTGGAATTCTTACTCCTTTTTAACCACACAAAGTCGTCCGTATCCATCAGAGCTTTGTTAACGCCCTGCAGGGAGGGGACGTGGTGCTCGTGCGCAGACCAGATCTGAAAGAAAAGGCAAGAGTTAACACAGTCCCGCCCAGAGCCTGGAGGGAGGAGGGTCCCTCTGCAGGAACTCTGTCCTGCTGCTGCTGACTCGGGAGCCTGGAGAGCTTGGCCAGTGGTGCCCAGGAGGGAAAACAGGGGCCAAGGTCCTCTGCAGCATTCTCTTGGGACACTGCCCAGTCTGGGGACAGCCCTACCAGGCTCCGTTTAGCTCAGGTTGATGGGAGTGTACAGACACAGGCAGCTGCCCCTGGCAAGCTTCCATTGAGACAACAACTTTACATCCTCCAAGGAATCACTCGCATGAGACACTCCTGCATCGAGTCCACATGTGCACATCCAGTTACTCCCTAATTTAGCCACTCAAAGTAGAGAGATTCATTCGTATCATTTCAGACCAGAAAAGACAATTTAGTCATAAAGATTCCTGGAGAACTATTTTAAGCAATTCCAGCCAAGCCAAGGATCGTGTTTTAGGAAATCATCCAACAGGTGGGAGGACAACCTCAGAGCAGGGCTGGTATCAAGAAGGGATGGAGGCAGACGATAAAGGGGAACCACAAGCTTGCCCAGAGCACTCATCAGAAGCAGTAGGGCAGCTGATGATAGAGCAGGGATTTTGAGCATGACCCAGCACCCAGGGCTATCCTTTATCAAATACGTGAATCACAAGCTCAGAGGAGCAAGCCCTGCAATCCCCCAAATTGTGTGGGAACACTGCTCCTGCTCATAGTTGAGCAATAAACACGGCAAGGTAAAATGGAGGTACTACTAGTATTGGCACATCAAGATACCCGGCAAGCCAAAGCCAGAACTGAGACAGTCAATTAAGTCTTGATGCTCTGCCACAGAAGTCAGCTGGAGCTTCAGAACACCCTGCAAGGCTTGGGAACGTTCACATAAAGCCAGTGGTTGCCTCCCCCTCTGCTGGGTGTTGCACAAAGACCAGTGCAGCTGCCAGTGTGGCTTTTTCTCTGCCCAAAGCCTTTGGCAGGACATGACACTGGCTGTACTTCACCCCTGCCAGAGCTCTGGGCAGGTTCTGCCATATTCCAATGGCAGCACCTTGTCCTGAACCATGGATAGCCAAGCACAGCTCTTCCTTTTGGGTACTCCACCTCCTTCCTTCTCCAAAACCACTGGGGCCAGAAGTAAGCCATGCTTCTCCATCCCCATCTTCCTAGTTTTCTTTCCATACTCACTTTTCCATGCTGCAGATTTTCTATCCCTTCATTTTCTTCTCCTTCTCTCTCCTGCTTCCCTCCCTTTCCCCCTCCCCCTGCTTTCTCTGCCTCTGCACTTTGTGAACTGCTGCGGCAGTGCTGAAGTCCAAAGTTCAGTAACTTGCTAAAGCACACAGATAAATATGAACCTTGGAGAATTTACATTTGCTCCAATGTAAACAGATAGCCAAGGGTCCCTTTATCAGCACTGGCTCAGGACAGTCGTGGGGGGTCTGAAGTGGCTCAATTTTGTATTTTGTTTTTTTTGGGGGGGTGTAAAGGCGGGAGGCTGTGCTGTGCCCACTCTCCTGACAGTCGGGCGTGTTACCTCAGGAACATGGTGTAGGGAAGCTGGAAGCAGGATAACCTGGAATTCAAACCCAAGAGACACCAGGCTGAAGACCATGGTCTCGAAGCTGACTCATCTGCAAGTGGAGCTGCTGGAAGCGCTGCTGGAGTCGGGGCTGACCAAGGAGACCTTGATCAAGGCACTGAGCGAAGCAGAACCCTACGGGCTCCAGAGCGAAAGTCAGCGCGCTATCAATGCCCTCCAGACTGAGAAAGGGGAGCCCTGCCCCGACATCCCCAACCTCCCCAACGGCATGGGGGAGGCCAGGGTGTCCGAAGATGAAACCTCAGATGACGGAGAGGAATTTACCCCTCCGATAATGAAGGAGCTGGAAAACTTGAGCCCGGAGGAGGCTGCTCACCAGAAGGCTGTGGTGGAAAGACTATTACAGTAAGGACAGATTTACTGCTCCTCTTTGCTGCTTTCTTGCACTCTAACTCTTTTCCTTTCCCCTTCTGCTCAGTGTCCCTGGTATTCACAATTGATCTAGCTGCACAGAGACAATCTTCATCCATGCCAGGACTAGCAGCCCCCCAAAGACCCCCAAATGCTTTATAAATGCTCAGATTTTCCTTTTATCATGCTTAAAAAGCATGAAGAAAGCTATGGAGCCTGGCTACATATTTGACATGCTTATAGCATCAGGCTTTAGGATAGTCCAAGGCCTGTAGAACTCTCATCTCTCTGACTGAATGTTAGGGTTTAGGATTAACATTTTTAATACAATTCACAATTTCACTCATCAGGAAAGAAAAAAAAAACCACTGATCACTGAGCTGGTGCTATATTTGTATGAATGACACAGTGAAGTTGTAACGTTTCCCTGCTGTATTTAAGCAGCATGATATTGTTAATTTCACTGGGGTTTGCTACAGATTATTGGCCCAAGCCAAATCAAGAGATCTTGTCCTTGTCGTTCTTGTGAGTGTGAAGTTCCCTGACTTCAGTGGGGATTTTTCTTGTAAAAAGCACCCACCAAACACTTGCAGAGGACAAAACACTGTGCTTCTATAATCCACTGCCTGTCACAAAGTACATATGCAGCAACAATTACAGGGTTTGCTGCCACACAGATTTACCTTTGCATACGAGGATTTTTGAGATCAAAAGACAGGGAAAGTTCCCTGAACCAATAAGCCTCACAACAGACTCAGAGAAACATTCGCTCAGTTTCCCATTTGGGATTCTTACTGGGACACAATCCCCTTGGGAGACCCAAGAGGTTTGTCCAAGCAAGGATCAGGCCCATCCTACCATCTATCACAACCAATTCTTGCCTGTTTTGGGGTTATTTTGAAATGAGAAGCTGATAGAAGACAGAGGGCCAGCAACATCCTGCACCTAAAACCTTCACTAAAAATCCAGCTAGAGGATTTCTCAGGCTTTCTGATAATTCTCTTTTACATGCAACGGAAATCAACGGAAAACATAGCAGCAGAAGCAAACATCAAATCCCACCACAAAAGGCCAGAGCTAAGAAAAGAGCATGACAAGAGTTAGCATTCACTATAAATACTTAAAAGAAAGCTCCCTGGCACACTGGGAGTTGATGATTCTGCAGAACCCAAGAGAGGAAAATTCACTGGGTCATCTCTTACCTGGGTGGGGAAAACATCCCCAGCAATTCAGTCTTCTTCCTGGCCCAGTATGTCTCATTTCTTCCCCACTTCCAGCTCTTCCACATCTTGAAGTTTTCTCTACTTTCTTTACATCTTTCAGATTCTTTTTACCTATTTCCCTTCTCTCCTCACTATTGTTTCTGCTGCTCTTCCTCCCATTTTGTTGTCTCCTTGGCTGATTCTCTCTCTGCCTCCCACTCTTTTTCTTCCCCTCATCCTTGTCTCCTTCTCATCTTCCTGAGTCTGCGTACAGGTCTTGGGGCAGTTTGAGCCCAGTGGCACCGGGCGGGCCCTGGCTAGTTACTAATTATCCAATGGCTTTATTATTTCTCTTTTGTCTTATAAATTTATAGATGAAAAGACCCTGATAAGCTTTTTGATCATTAACTTTTGATGGTTTATCAAGTATGTCTCCAGAAAGGAAGCCATGGAAGTTGAGGAAGACCCCCCTGGCTTTGTCCCTTTTTCTCTGAGTAGGTGAAGCAGGACTGAAGTGACATCTGCTGTGATCTGAGAACAGACACACGGATGGAGGGAATTCCTTCCTGTCACCTCACTTCAGCACCATTGCTGGCTTCTGATCATCCCTGCCTTTCTAGGATCTTGCTGCCAGTCTTCCCTGTGCTTACCAGCCTCACCACAAGTCTTACCTCTCTTCTAAACCTGTGACATTAACACTTTCTGATGAACAGACAGTCCACTGAGCAGCATTTCCATTTCACAAATGGAAACTGAGGCACAGACAAATTCTAGGACCTACCTAAACCCCTGAGACAGCACAGAGGAGACTGGGCAAGGACAGGGATCTCCTAAGCCTCACACTGGCTCTTAATTACAAAAGCTTTACTCTGAAACATCAGAGATTTCTGTCATCAGTCTCCCCCACCTCAGGATAGAGCAATTCACTTCTACTGTTGAGAACAGGATGAAGACACCAGAAGCCTCAGTTTCAGAAAAAAACTACAAGTACACTTATGGAGGTCTATAATAGATCAAAATTAATCAAGTTAAAATGAAAACTGTAGGAAGCCTGCATTGACAAGTTTCAAATTTCTCATAAAATCAACAGTGTGTCTAAAAATCTGTTCAAAGTATCTGAACCAGTGCCAGGGGTTGATAATACACTAAGAAGTTGTTATCTACTAATAATTTTTTTTTTGGCTATAAGATCAAACCTTTCCATTACTAGATGTCTAAAAGTAATGTTCTTAAAATAGTCTTGTAAGTGTTGTAAAGCAGGGCAGAACAGTCTATGGTAGAAATCACTGCCAGCAACAGATAAAAGAAAGGCAGGCAAGAATCTCCATGCCCAGGGGTTCCCAGCAAAACGTTGATGCTTGCAAAACTATTTCAGCATCTACAGAAGGGTTTCAAATGCAGAAACCAGATGAAGGCAATTCTCCCTTCAGACAGAAGCCTCTTTGGGCATTATTAACAATTCCTGGTCTGCAGACCAAATTTTAACAGAGAGATTGACATGTGGGCAGCTATTGCTGATACAGGATAGTCTGTGGTACCTGCAGCCATTACTTATAAAGCCATTGCTTTATAAAGCAGAATCAGGAAAGAGAAAACATTGACAACACCAAGAGACCAACTAGATCTTCACAGGACCACTGAAGCTGAAACCAGTTTGAAAAACTCTGGTCAAAGCTGACTAGAACAGAGAATATACACCCACAGGACTGTGTGCACCCATGGGTGTTGATTAGATTTTGTCCCTACAGAGAAAACATGCTAAAAGCAGTTCAGATAAAGGTTTCTCTAGTGGGGAATTAACATAATTTCATTTCGTCCTTTCATATGTCTCACTGATCTCCTGTAGATTTACAGTTTGAATAAAAACATTCTTTCCCTATCAATCTACACAGAAAACAAATTGCATCTATGATAAGAAATAAATGACTCAGTAGGGAGGTAGAGCTGTGTGGAGAAACTCCCAGATATTCCCAGAATATAAGGCAAGAAGGAAGCTACCCTGGGGGAAGGGACCATACTACTGCAGGTAAAGCAAATGGAGAGAGGTACAGCAGCAATCCACCTGGAGGGCAAGGGGTGAAATTCCATTAGGAAAGAGAGAAATTGAGATAAGCAACAGATTTCCCCTGGAGGCAGGGATAAAAGCATGTTTTCCAGGAGGAAAAAAGAAAACAAAGATATATAATGACAAAGGTCCAGTCTTTCCCCCTGCTCTAGCTGGGGAATCTGGAGATGAAGCTGCCACACCCCTTTCATTTCCACATATAAACCAAGATGAGGCAAACCAGGCCAAGTTCAACAGAAAGGAACACTGCCAGGATGGATGGTCTTACCTTCCCTGTGCCCAGCCCGGCTCCAGGCTGGGCACTGGGTTGTGGAGCAGCTCCAGAGGAAAGGGCTGGGGGATGGTCCTGAGCACTTCACAGCTCTGAACCTCTGCTCGAGCAGGGTCTGGTCCAAAGCAGCAATTCAGAACCCACCTCAGGGAAATGAAGGCTTCTCCCACCTGAGAATCAGAACAGGAAAGGAGGAGAGAGAGAGAGAGAATGAGGAAGAGGAGAAGAAAGAAAAGAACAAAGGAAAAATAAAAAGTCAGGAAGAGTGAAGGAGGGAGAAGGTCCCCCGAATGTTACATCTCCAGCTCTCTGGAATGGGTTTTCTTTAATGCTAACAACTTGATATTTACTTTCCATTTAAATTTGAGATGTTGCTATAAATTATCAACCAGCCTCTTGTTCCCTTTGAGTTTATAACTAACTACCTGGGTTACTTATTGTTCAGGTAACAAAAGGGAGGTGAAAACGCCCTTAAAAAGTGACCTCAGAACTAAGAAAATGGGAAGCTGACATGGAGAGAGGACCCTGGCCCCTGTGGTGGGGATGAGCAATGGAGAAGGGCTATGCTCACATGGCAATAAGCAACTGAGAGCAGGAGAACAAGACTTCAGAAGAAGGAAGTAAAAGCTAGCTGTGTGAGACCAATTAGGAGACAGATTAGACCCTGGAGAACAAGACCTTGGGGAGACAGTTTGCATCCGAGGAGAAAGGAAAACTAAAAGGCAGGAAACAGTCTTGGAGCTAGGGAAGGAGAGCTTGAGCAAGGCAGACCCATTTGTGCAGTTCTGACTCACTGAAACAATTGAGATTTGATGGTAACCACAAGCAGGATAACTCAGTTTAGAGTGAAATCCTCCCCTCTGACAGTCAATGATAGCCTTCTAGCCAGTGAAAGAGAAAAGGTTTCAACTTCTGATGTCAGCCTGCGATGGAGACTCTGCAGGTGGAACTGTGAGCAAGGGTTCAGCTGGCCAAGTGTCATCACTTGGACTGTGGTGTAGCCTTGGGCCTCAAGGACTTGCTCCATTGGTTTTGCAGACTGGCCTTTGACAATGTACAGTGTAGCCAGGATTTCACACAGCTGTCATAGGAAATCACACTGAACTGAGATTCCCTGCACTATTTTGCATCACAAAGCTCCCTGCTGTGTCAAAAGAAGATAAAACCCATAAGTCTTTAACCACTGTGAGAAGAGACTCACAGAACTTACTGGTTTATTCCTGCCACAAAGTGAGGATCTCAACAGGGGAGACAAAACTGACTTGACTGGGGTGCAGAAAGGAACTAACACATAACAGAGGCTTCCATCAGTGGCAATGCAGTCTTTCCTCCTCCTACCTGAGCCAGAACTCAAATCAAAGAGGTCAGCTTCCCAGTCAGAGTCTTTTCTCCTCTCTACAGGGATTTGGACAATGAACACAGGGTGCAGGTGCTGGCCAGACTATCACAAGTACAAAGGCAGGAGACTGGTTTAGGCAGCAGGAGGAAAAACAAAAACACAACAAAGAAACCCCCAAACGTGAGGAAAGAAAAGCTTTCTTAAATTCAGCTCAATTTGAGGCTTTTGAAAGACAAAGATAGTTAAGGGAAGATGCTAAAAATAAGAAGCCTCTATGGCAAGGGCTTCAATGTAAAAGAGAAATAAATATTCTATTTTAAGCAGGTTCTTCAAAAAGCTGTAAGTGACACGGTTTGTGTCACACTTTAACTGCTGTGGAGCTTGGACTAGGCAGCCCCTGGGAGAGGGGCTGCAGGGAACAGAGATAAGAGTGTTTGTACTGAGAGAACAGGTGTGGACTTTGTCCTCCTTATCACCGTGCAGCCTCCGGCAACCTCCTGAGTCAACACAGCCATGAACAGCACAGTTGTTGCCTGCTGCTCAGACATGTGTGCTCTTGTGACAGTTTCTGCACCACGCCAGGTACCCTTTTTTCTCCCCACTGCTCTTTTGAAGCTGGTGTTGAATATGACACCACTGTCTTCCTAGAGCACTGCTAGCCATTTCCTCCAGAAGGCACAGAAAGATGCTCTTGTTCAAAGTGAGCCAGGAGCTATTCTCCAGAGGCAGAATATTCTCTGGCACTGTGTGGATTTAGACTGATGGGTGACATCTTTATCTCTACTGTGATTTTCAGCTGTGGTGAAATCAATACACATAAAGTCACAGTCATGTTTTCTGTTTTTCTCAAGAACCTTAATGGATATTCTAACTGGGGATCATAAAACCCAGAGGATCACATTAATTATAAAATTGCAAACTGTTCCTCAAATTTTGTGAGCAGGTCTCAAATAGCTCTATTCCCTCAGCTGTTACCCAAAGGAGGGCAGCAGTAGGAGGAATTAGTGGTTTGCCTGTAGTTCTATACTGCATTTACAAGCTGTGAGTAGATCCAGGTGTGAACCAATGTGTTTGAGTAACACGTAGCAGATGTGTAAGAACATAATTCTGGATGATTTGTCATATACATATGCATACAGAGCTGTCATGTCACAGTATGATGACAGCCTGTTTCCACTTGCTGAATCATTTCAAGGCAACCCAACCTGGACCAGAATCGGGGCATGAGTCAAGTTCAGTCTGGTATCACAATCTGCCCTGGAAAACTCAGTACATCTGCCCCATCTGCTTTAATGAGAGGGGAATAGGGAAGAAAAGTTACATAGGGAAAGGGAAGAGAGAGGTTGCCTCTGTTTATTGGGAAACTTCTCATGTAAGCAAAGTCTCCTCCTAAGGGCAGACCTAAGTGTGTACAGACAGCAGTTCAAAGGAAGCCAGTGCTACATCTTTTGCACTTTATTTCCAATGCCATGCAGTTTTACCCTGCACGCAGAGTCAAACCTGAGCAAGGCAGCACACTGAGGAACAGCTTTGTCCCCTGCAGCCAGTGAGCACTCTGGCCTCACCAAACACGATGGTGATGACTGACAAGTGCCCCTCAGGAGCTACTACTGCACTTCCTTGAAATCCAGGTCTGCTGAGAGCAGGTGTTTGATCTCTCTCCCCTGAGAAATGTTTTCTGTTCCTTCCAGAGAGGACCCCTGGCGAGTAGCAAAGATGGTGAAGTCTTACCTCCAGCAGCACAACATCCCTCAGCGTGAGGTGGTGGACACCACTGGTCTGAACCAATCCCACCTCTCACAACACCTCAACAAGGGCACTCCCATGAAGACCCAAAAACGGGCAGCCCTGTACACCTGGTATGTCCGGAAGCAGCGAGAGGTGGCCCAGCGTAAGTATGGCAGCAACTGCTCTCCTTTCTCTGTTTCATGAAGGCTTCTGCTCTCCCTTGCTCCTCCTTACTCCTTATTGTTTTCAAGGGAAAAATTCCCTTGCCCCTTTGTGCTTGCAGAATTCACACACGCTGGGCAGGGTATACTGACAGACGAGCCCATGGGAGATGACCTGCCCACCAAGAAGGGAAGAAGAAACCGCTTTAAGTGGGGTCCTGCCTCACAACAGATCCTGTTCCAAGCCTACGAGAGGCAGAAAAACCCCAGCAAAGAAGAGAGGGAGGCACTGGTGGAAGAGTGCAACAGGTAAGGGTGGGTGTGGGTCTTTGAGGAAGAGGGGCACAGCAGGGTCCCTCTGCATTCTTGGTGTTTGCTGATGCCACTGGGAGGCAGGCCAAAGGTACAGCACTGGGTGGCACCACTGACAACAGCCACGCTTGAATTAAATGCCACAGCTGATCATTCCTTGTCCACAGAGCACAAGGAGTGCCTCAGGTCTTGCAGGACCCTTCCACACAGTGCGCCAGACCGCAGCCACTTTGGGGCTGTGCACTTTGTGTCTCTGACTCAGCCAGCTCAGCAAGGCTCTTGTGCTTTTCCCAACAGGGCAGAGTGTATTCAGAGAGGTGTTTCCCCATCTCAGGCCCAGGGACTGGGCTCAAACCTGGTGACAGAGGTCAGAGTTTACAACTGGTTTGCCAATCGCAGGAAGGAGGAGGCTTTCCGGCACAAGCTGGCCATGGACACCTTCAGCGGGCCCCAGCCCACCTCTGCCCCTCCTCTAACTCCCCACAGCTCTTCCTCCCTCCAGCCACCACCTGCTCTCTCACCCAACAAAGTTCACGGTAAGAAACAACCAGAGGGAGATGTGAAAGAGGGGAGAACCTCCCCAAACTCAGTCACCCAAACTGTCTTCCAAGTCCAGCCCTTTGGGAAATGAATCGACAGATAGAAAAAGCAGATTTGCTACAAGGGAAGAGCAAAGGTGACAAAGAGACCATGTTTCTGGGTGAGGAGAGTGACTAGGATGTCAGGGGAGATAAAATTCAGTACCAAAACCCACAGCCAAAGCTTCTCACTTACTGTGAGGCCTCCCATCTGGCAGACATCAACCCCAAACTTCCTGTTCCAGGAGTCATCACTGCCTATCAGAAGTCAGTTCCATGCCCTTTCAGTCATGTGTGCCCCCTACTCCTTTCAATGCCAGCCCCATCAAACTCTGTCAGAGTTGTCAGGCATGAGGAAAAGTCATTCTTCATCCACAAAGAGCACAGCTTTTTCAGCTTCACAGGCCAGAGCTGGGGTGAGATGATGTCACCAAGACTCCTCTCTACAGCCACATCCAGAGGGGTGGTTTCCTGCTTCCTGCAGCACTCACAGCCAGTCAGTGTTTGAGGGAGCAGTTACACCAAATTACAGGGGACAGTCAGGGCAGGGTGTGAGAGCCTGTTCTTCTGGTTCCCTACTGACCATTAAGAACCTGCCCAAACATCTGGTGGCAAGTGCCTGCAAAGGAAACTGAATTTAGTGCCTGCCTAAGTTTCTCAGTTTGTCACTTGTGACAGTTTCCCCCCTGTTGTGATGCAGGAGTGAGGTACAACCAGCAGCCAGCCAGTGAGGCAGAGTCCTCCAGCAGCAACCACCATGGGAACAGCTCCATGGTGACCACCCAAACCATCCTGCATCAGGTTTCTCCCCCTGGACTGGAGCCCAGCCAGAACCTGCTGAGCACAGACACTAAGCTGGTAAGTGATGGATGCTCCAGTTCTCCTGACTGGAAGATGTCAGGCCATCTGCCTGTGGTCATAATATGAACTATTCATGGGTATTTTTTTCTAGAATGTACTTAAATCCACCTTCTATGTTACACAGTCATATGTAACATATTATTACATAACATGGTATGTAACAATGTCCTATTAGAGTGACTTTGCACTGACCATGTAAGATCAATAGTCCTGAGATACATGTGCCCTCTAGACTGTGGTGAGGGCAGGTATCAGAGCATGAAAGCAAGAAGACATTTCCTTAAGAGCAATTCAAACAGTCTGTTCTGGAAACACAGCACTCAAGGTATGACAAGATTTCCTTCTTCCCTGGAAACCCTATTCTTTCCTCCTTTCTAGAGAGAGATTATAATCTCATCTCTAACCCTTATTTGGACTCTACTCATCTCAAGAGAGTTGATCAGACCAGGAGGATTACCAGAACACAGACCCATACTCACATCTATCTTACCTGTAAAAATGAAGCCCAACAGCCTGGATGCAGACATGTACTGGATAACTAGATTGCCTCCTCAAAGCCAATTTCCTTCTGAGATCTGACCAGACCTTTTCCCACATCATTAACAAAGAAGCATCAGAACTACATGACAGATCATTTTCAGTCTGCACATGTTCCCTTGCTTTCAGAGAAACAGTCAGCAGAAGTTTGCATTAGTACAGGCTGGCCAGAGGCAAAGTTAAGGTCGCTAAAAATAAATGTATGATTTAAATCTCATCAGTCACTCACTTTGCTGGCTTTCTGGTCTCTTGCTGAAGAAAATAAGTTTTTCACAAGGTCCTGAAAATCTTCTATGTCTGTCTTCTAAAACTGGTATCAAGATGGTTTGTCCAACTGTTGAACCTCTTGGTGCTTATTCTTACTAAAGAATCCTTACAACTTTTTGTCTGAGAGGAAAGAAAAGAAGTATAACATAAGGCATTTAACTTTCTCTATCAGCCAAATTATTAGAATGCTTTTTTGCTCTTCCACAATACTATGACAATCATCTCTAAATGAAGGAGGAACTCCTGGTTTCTGGGCTGAACTCTGCTACTAGAATTACTGTGTAAAGTTACCTGAGCCTTTTAATTTCTCGGAGCTTCACCTTCTGCCCTCAGCTATGAAACAGAAGATGATCTTTCCCTATAGAGAATGCAGTGGGCCTAATCTCATTCTTGGGATTTCTTAAATGTGAGAGAACTAAACCAGCAGGGATTTACTCTTAGTAAATCAACAGCTGACCTGTGCTAGTTAATCGATGAGCACACAGAAAGTGAAGTCAAGGACATGTGAAGCCTTTCCGGTTAGCAAGGGGGAAGAGCAGGAAGAAAGGTGTTGATCAGAGCTGTGGGACTCGCCTGCTGCAGGCAGCACGTTCAGGGCTCTCCTTTCTCACAGGTATCAGCTTCTGGAGGAACCCTCCCTCCTGTCAGCACCCTGACTGCCCTGCACAGCCTAGAGCAAAGCCCACACACGTTGAGCCAGCAGACCCAGAACCTGATCATGGCATCCCTGCCGGGGGTCATGGCAATCGGGGCCGGCGAGACCCCGTCCCTGGCACCCGCCTTCACCAACACCGGAGCCTCCACCCTGGTGATCGGTGAGTAGTGCCTGCAGTGACTGCTCCCAGCACCCACAGCAAGAGCTGCCTCTCACTGTCACAATTACCTGCCCCATTTTCAAAGCCTTATCACTAAGCTGGCAGTGACACAAACCTGAGGAAATTGTTACCAAAGATCAGCAGCACTGTTGGCAGGTATCACTGGGATTAAGGACAGATGTTCTTCATTCACCCAAGAATTAATTTACACACAAACCCTATGTTTGAAGAGTAAGGGACTTTTACAATCTATTCCTATGCCAATGTTTTGGTTTGCTGCTCTTCATCTTTCCAAATACAAATATAATACTTTCTTAAAATGATGAAAATTGAAGCATGTTCATAGTGCTTGAAAGACAAAACATGCTGTTCCACTTCCTGCAAAGAGCAGCGTATGCCTTTGGAATCCACAGCAGGAATTACTATTTTTTTATATTTTTCACTTTAACAGCTTTTCTGGACTTCTATGAGATTTCTTTTCATTCCAAGACTAGTCTACTGCCAAAGTGCCTCTCATTAGAGAAGGGAAAATAAAATGTATACTCTTCTCTTACACTTTCTTCCCAGGAAGAAA
Source organism: Nicator chloris (assembly GCA_013400495.1). Taxonomy (NCBI): domain Eukaryota; kingdom Metazoa; phylum Chordata; class Aves; order Passeriformes; family Pycnonotidae; genus Nicator; species Nicator chloris. The sequence continues at coordinate 200,955 of WAAE01020019.1, forward strand.
GAAGCCTTGTTTTGTTCCATGGTGACAGTTGTTCCATTTCTTCCCAAGATTATGATATGGACTTGAATTCCGTGCAAACAAAAAAAAAATCAAACTGGAGTGTTGGAGAGACCTGCTGATTCACAGAAACAGGCTCTGGACAGTTGTGGGAAATGGGCAGTAATGTGTGAAACCTTCTACCTCTGTCACTGATCCAAATTCCTTAATTTGGCAGCCCTAGCAAAAGGAGTTGCCTAGTTGTCTCTGTTGCCAACAGCTTCATAAAATAAAAAGAGTACATTAACTGGGCACTGAGGTGATGCTCTGAATTTATTTTTGAGCAAGGCCTCCCTGGTGATCACTAAACTGGAAAAGGGGCTATACTGATACACGAGAATGTAGACAGGACATTTTTGGACATTTCCACTTCACTCTCACAGGCATGAAATCTATTCTTAATCCCAGACAACCAAGGGAACACCTGAAAAGCAGGATCTGCAATCACCCTGCAGTGACAGGCTGCCACAAGGGCTGTTTCAGATGCCCCTATTGCAGAGCAGCCACACTGCTCCTGCAGTGTGGGACACCACTGGCATCAGTCCCTGTTTTGCAGGCCTGGCCTCAACCCAGCCCCAGAGTGTTCCTGTAATAAACAGCATGGGGAGCAGCCTCACTACCCTGCAGCCTGTCCAGTTCTCCCAGCAACTGCACCCATCCTACCAGCAGCCCCTCATGCAGCAAGTCCAGAGCCACATCAACCAGAGCCCCTTCATGGCTACCATGGCTCAGATACAGAACCCTCACGGTAAGAACGTGAACTCATTTGTTAAAGTAAACAAAAATAAAGACACTGTTCTGGAGCATTTGCTGGGTCCTTGGGCTTACAGCACTCTGTTTTCTTCCTCTGTTATTGTCGCTAATTATGAAATTATTTTTCTATTGCATTTATCTCCCTGTCCCTTCACTCCCAGCATTTTGGAGACAGACAGCAGGTCCCACTGCATGAGGAGAACAATTCAGCCAAAGCTCCAGCAGCCACATGATGTTGTTTTCTTTCATGTACAGCTCTCTACGGCCCCAAATCTGAAGTGACTCAATACACACACACAGGCCTCTTACCACAAACCATGGTGATAACAGACACGGCCAATCTCAGCGCCCTGACCAACCTGACACCAACTAAACAGGTAACAGCCTTGATTTAGCCTTTGTTCCCCCTCCCGAGAGCTGCACCAGTCTGCAGGCAGCTCCCTGCATGCCAAAGAGTTTTTGGGTGTACCTATGCCATCCCAGCAGAAGCATCTTTCTTATCTCTGGCCCTGCTGGTACCAGCTGCAGTACTGGAGGCACTAGAGCAAGTTCTTCACTGCATCATCAAGGAGGATTTCATCTCCCCAGATGAAAACTGCCCCTGCTCAATGCTTCTCTCACAGCTGTTAGAAGGGATGTAGAAGCCAGGCACTATTAACTCTCTTTTCCCTAGGCATTCACACCTGACTCAGAGACCCACACTGAGTCTGGGATGCACACACCAGTGTCACAGGCACCAACAATCCATCTACAGAACCAAGACACAACCATCCAGCACCTTCAGCCAGGCCCACGCCTCACCTCGAGCCCTGCTGGTAAGATCAGCAGCCACTATTGTGGCTCTTAAACCACATATTGCCTAGTTTTTCTTGCCAACACTGCAAAATCCAGTTAGAAAATAGTAACTGGGGCTCACAATTCCCTAAATTGGCTCTGCTAGTGTCCTGAGGGGTTTGAAAAGTTAATACAAGGAAAAGATTCAGAGTCTGTGTAAGGCCAGACTGTGGAAATTGGCCCCTTCAGAATCTAGAAAGGAAAATACCTTGAAAAATATCAACAAAATCAGTGTCAATGAGCACCCAGCCCTGAGGGCAGTTTTCAGGGCTGAGAAGCCCAAGATTCCCTCATGAAGGCTTCAATTGGGTCTTCCCAGTTCTAAGAGGAAAACTAGGACATCAACTAGAATTCTTAGAACTGAACACTCTGGAGATTGCTGCCCTCAATGTTTTCAGGCTGGCTGTGGACCCGAGCCAGGTATTCAGCAGCACACAAAACACAGACAAAAGCAGTTATGCCCCTGAGCCAGGAGAGCACAGCCATGCTGGAAATGGGGGGTGTACATGCACAATAAGGGGGCTGATGAGAATCTGCAATTGACTTCTGCCTCTGCCTTTGGCAGTGTCCTCCAGCAGCCTGGTGCTGTACCAAAGCTCTGACTCCACCAACAGCCACAGCCAGCTGCTGCCATCCACTCACAACGTCATCGAGACCTTCATCTCCACACAGATGGCATCTTCCACCCAGTAACCACCACAAGTAGCTCCTGAGTGACTGCCACAACCAACCTGCCAGGTGCAACTCCAGCCACCTGGTGTTTGCCACCACAGCCTCACACAAAACCCTACTCAGCTGCCTCCAGGAGAGAAAATGTCTCAAGCTCAAGACAGAAAACATGGAAAGATGATGCTGGCACTGCTAAAATCCACTGCCTCCCCCTCCCTCCCTCCCTCCCAAAACAGCAAACCTAAACCCCAGGAGCCAGCTCAGAATGGCCAGATATCCTTTTGTGGCTCCTCAAGAAGGAGTCCCAACAGTTGCCAGGACGTGGATGGGACTTTCATTCAGCTCAGCTTTCGTCAAGCTGGGCCTGTACAAACCTGCCAACACCAGACTAAATCATGTGGGAAAGAGCAAAGCTGAGCTGCCAAAGAAGGGACACCACCTTTAAACACTCTCCTTTGCAGCAAGGAAGCACCAACAGGAACTATGAGAAATAACAGCACCTTAGAAGTTCCTGACTTTGCAATGAGAATAACCAAGAAACAGATTTGGGAATGGCTTGGCACAAACCTGTCAGTATGGGATCATTGATAAGCTACAAATCCGTAATTAACTACCAAAATACCAAACATTCTCAGTTAAAAATGACCTGCTCTGAAATCATGCTATCCTAGTGGAAATGGCTTGGTTGTTTTTGATATAGCTCTGCTTTGTTTTAAATGCAGAAATTAAAGTTTAACAGCTGCAAGGAGATTCCAGTTCTCTGCACTAGCCCTGTGGATTCTCTTCTCGTCTGACTTGCTGAATGACTTGCAGGATGGCATTCCCCACTGGTCCCCAAAACTGCCCAGCACCTGGGAGGTTCCCATGCTCCACAGAGAGTAGAGGTTCCTTCACTTTTGTCTATAAACACTCAGCCTGGACTCATTTTACAGAACATGGCTCATTCCATGTAGGCTTGTAGTTCTTGGTATGCACATAACTACCCTGGGGTCTAAGAGTCTTGCTTGCACTAAGTGAAGGGTTTTAGTCCCAAGAATCTAATTATGTCATTCCTCTTCTAATTACTCCTCTTTATATACTCTCAACATCCACATCACTGACACATCATTAGCCAGATGTGAAAACAGCCCCAACTAACAGGTTTTTGTCTGTGACTGCAACTGAGCTACTCTTACAACTCTGAAATGGATGAAAAACCTTGAAACCAAAAGAGAGAATTCAAAAAGCCCAACAGTGAACTTTCCAGTTATCATATCTGGGAATGTCAAAATTGCAGATAACCGTGAAAAGTTTCATTGATAAGAGCTTCTTCTAGATACCATCAAAATTTTCAGTAACTAGATTTTCCGAGGAATTTTATCCTAGAATTATTTCCTAATTTCCCATGTACATCTGTTGCAAATATATCTAATTTCCAGTTAGCATCAAAACAAACCCAAAAGAAAGCAAAAGGAAATGTTTAGGCCATCATGTATTTGAAAGCCCAGGTTTAAAATTCAACACACTGAAGTTTTAACTGCACGTAAGACAAGTAACTTCTGCTGGCACATTCTGTTAGATTACAAACCAAGTTTCGACTTGGCTTTTATTTTTGGATGCCAGCTGTATTTCTTGACTAAAAACCAGCAAGAATCTTACAACAATTTCCCATGCTCAAAGAGCTATACTTCACTCGTTTCTCTAATCTGGCTTCCTAATCTTCTGAATTGGGCCAATAAGTTGGATTTACTGAAACCCAGGAACCTTAAAAACAGAAGGATTTACCAGTAACAGTTAATTTCCTGAAATACTGGAACTGAATAACCAGACAAAGAGTCATACTGAAAACTACCAAACTTCACAGTGTTTCAGAAAGACAAAAGTCATTAACCAGCCCAAACAAGGACTAAAAGGTGGTTTTTAAATTAGGCTTAAGTCCTTCCTGTAGCAACTTCATAGCATTGATCACCCAGCAACTAAAGAGCCATCCTGAGTCATCTCCATCTCTGCTGGGGAGAATCTGAATACAGCAAGAAAGCCACTGTTGTACAAAACCTATCACATTAGGTAGGTCCAAGAATGTAGTAAAATTTAATAACAACAGATGCCATAAAAAAACTCTATACATAAAAAAAATTTTCAGTGGACACAATTGGAACAGGAGGATGCATTTACATCAACCCTGAAATCAGCTCACCACACACTGTTTATGTGCAGGGGCCCTGGAGAGGTGCAGATTGCAGAGGGATTAGTAACACAGCAGGTTTCAACAACAGATTGTTATGATGATTGCATGGAAAAAATAAGGGGCCCTGATTTCTGACAGGATGCTTTTGATAAATGAGTCTCCCACAGGCTGGAGCTGTTCATAGTAGTCTACAAAGAGGCAAAGAGAAAAAGCAGTTAGTTGATCACCTGTTGCCATGTAAACCAAATTCAATTCATCATATACTTTCTCCAGAAGGGTTTCATGATGTGAAGGAACAGACCAGGAGGAATGCAGCTATGATCACATCCCTCTGCCATGCAAGTCTGGCACAGTATTTAATCCTTTTAGATTGGGCCTGTATAAGCAGCAGCACAGACAACTGCTGTGTGAGAAGAACAATGTTCCCTTCCTCAGGGACGCCAGCAGCACAGGAAGTCACTTAATTAGTCTCTCAGGCCACTGAGCTTTTAGAACAGGAGCTTTGCCAATTAATTTTCCCTCATCTGCAGCAAGTCTTGTTGTTAGGTTTTCTTTCAGTTTCCTTCAGCCATCACAACCACCTGTCGCCTGCAGAGTAAAATCATCATTCTTTTTTCTTCTTCTTTTTCTTCTTCACAGCTCCTGGCAGCACAGAGTTCTCTCTGTGATTGCTGTTCTGTCTCTCCTGCTGGCCATTTGCAGACACCAACCGAGGCAAATCTTTGCAGATCTGGTCACACTCTGCTGGGTCTATTATTTTCTCTTCAATATTGTTCTCTCTCCTAATTTTCTTCTTCTTCTTCTTTTTTTTCTGCTTGGGCTCTACATAACCCTGACTCTGATCCTGGCTGGAACCCTGGGACAATGCAGGAAAAGCACTTTGCTTCAGAATCTCCGCAGCTGACACGGCAGCTTCCCGGTACCTTTGCCACTCTTGGTCACTGTCTGTGTCACTGCAAAGGTAACAAGAGGGAAGGAAGTTGTGTTGTACTTTTGCCTTGAATTCACCCAAAACTTGGACAGCAGAGTAATCTGAGATGAGAACACACGATAAACATCCAGTGGCTCTGGCACTCCCACACCTACAGTTTGCATTTAACCAGTCTGAAGGCCAGTGTGTTCTTTACACACACCAGGAGGGGAAAGAAAACGTCCCAAACATTTCTAGCTCCCCAGCACTAAAAAAGAAACAAAATTCTGGTCTAGTCAAATATAAGAGGCATAAATACACACTGGTCAAGCTCTTCAGCTTCCTATTCCCTTGTGGGAGTCCCAGCTGCCTCTGAAATGTGGGATGCAACAGTACCTGAGAAGCAAGGCAGCTGCCAGCACCTCACCTGGAGCTAACTGGCCTCCTCCTCCTTGCTGTAGGGCAAGGCTCTGGTTTTCCACAGTCTCCAGGGACAGAGGAAGAGAAGAGGCGAAAACCTGAAGTATGGAAAGGGGGGTTTTAGGCAGAATATAAAACAGAAGTGGGAGCAATCAACTGCCGTTTCCCTGGAAGCCTCAGTGCTGTTACTGGATTTCCACAGTGCTTCACAGCAATTATTTGGGACTGTGTGGGAGGACTTGGGGCACAGAGGTCAGAGCTGCAAAGCAACAGCCCTCACAGACACCAACAGAAATTCTTCTAGTGCAAATGTTTATTAGTCAGTTGGATGTACAGCTGGTGATGGACAGGATCCATCCCACCAGCCAGCAGTTAACAGTCACAGAACAGCCACAATGGCTGAGACTGGAACTCACCATCGTCTTCAGAGTCAGACTGTGTCACCAAAGTCTGTGACGGTCCTGATGAGTCCTTCAAGACAGTGATGAAACTAAACAGAAAACCTCAGTCAGATCTTAGACAGGTTTGTGCAAACTGAGCTAAAATTGGGTATTTCTGAGAAACAAGACTAGAGGGAGATGCTGCATGGATTCTTTTTTGTTAGTGAGGTTGCCTCAGCTCCCTGTTTCCAGGGCAGACCAGGCCTTCTCTCCTCAGCAATGAGAGCCACAAGAACGATTTAAGAAAAGTGGTTCTAAAGCCAGCTCTGAACAGCAGGAATTCCAGTTCTCCAGGGCCATGCTTGCACAATAGATAGAGAGTGGCAGCCCAGTACCAGGCATTCTGCCAACACAACCCTGAATCAGGTACTGGTTTAGGTTCTAAGAACAAATCAAAGATTCTCCAGCCAGCCTTTACATGATGGAAGTGCTAAGGCACCCAAATTCTCTTTTCTCCCCACAAGATGTTCACCACAGAGGCAAAAGGAGACAAGCAGTGCTGCACAGAGTTTTGACCAGATGGGCCCAGCACATCAGCAAGGTCAGGTCACAGAATATTGGAAGCTTGTAGCTAATACAGGGATGAAGGAGACCAGATGTCGAATTTCCTGGGTTTAGCATACAAACATATAAGTGTAACTGACCCACAGAACAAGCGTTTCTAGCCTTGCATACCAGTACCTGTCTAGCATGGTTCCCAGTTTCTTTGCAACGTGTGCTCTGAACTCTGGAGTTGTCTGGAGCTCATTGTCACCCTCCTCACGGCCGATTGCCTCATGCCCGTTTGAAATAAGAACAAGGATTATCTCTTTAGAGGCAAATAACTTGTGGCCCTCTCACCCAAACCCTTAAAAAACATATTAGTCTGTTCAGATTTAAGCATCATTTCAGATTATGGACTAATTCCCCAAACAGAATTGGCCTTTCCGTATGAAGTATCACAAGGTACAAAGTAAAAGCAGCATAAATAGTACATATAAATTTTTTCTTCAGGGAAACATGAAGCCTGAAACCAGAAGCAAAAATACCTCAGGCTTGGCTGATCTTTAGGCTGCAACCGATCCTTTCTAAAGCCCCCTGAAAAGAAAGTAGCAAAGGCACATTTAGAGACCTGCGGCCAGGACCTCTTTAACCCCCATCAAGCACACGTTAGAGCATAAGGAATAATGCCTGAAAGACAGGCCTGGCCCACCTTCGGGGAAGAAGAGTTATGAGGGGAAAAGGGAAAATTCCCTCGGGCCAGGACTGGCGGGAAGGGGCTCTGGGCCCGATTGGAGGCCGGACACGGCCTCAGGAGGGCCAGGCAGAGTCCCCTTCGATTCTGACAGCGGCACCGCGGCAGACAGGAATCCCCACGGGTCAGGAGGAGCTGCCGAGGAGGCCGGACCGGAGCGGCTGGGCGGGGAAAAGAGGGGAGGGCACGCTGCAGCGGGGAAGGAGAGCCCAGCCTGTCCGCCACCCTCACCGCCGCGCGGCTCCGCCCGCGCCGCCGCCTGCGCGGTGCAGTCCCAGACAGCCTCCCGGAACCGCGCGGCCGCTTCACCGCCGCTATCCGAGTCCGAGCCGGTGTCGCTGTCCGGGCCTGAGCCACCCCTGGGCGCCGCCATCTTGCAAGCGCGGGACACGCTGGGCGCTGTGGCACGGCCGCGACGCGTGCCGGGAGCTGTAGTCCGGCCGCGGCGCATGCCGGGAGCTGTAGTCCGACACGGCCCCCCCAGACCCAAATTTCATAAACCCATCCTTGCTTTAATCAGCGTCTGGAGGATACAGTTCATGTCTTTGGGGCCCTGGTAACCTCCGAATCAGTTACTACACTGACATGACAAATTTTTGCTTGGATGTAGAAGCTGTGCCCCACCCTGCTGCTTTGCTGACTGGTTGAAAACGAGAGAGCTGCTTTGTTAGAGATTTTCACTGTTCGTGCAGGTAGGACTGCTTTGTGTGTTCCTCATGCCATCAACGCTATCACGTTACGTACTACATTTTCATCCCAACTTGAAATTTTCTGGTGTGATACAACAACGTGTTTGGTGTTTGCAGGTGGGCTTCTGGATAACCATTTTGCCGTGGGTTTTGCCAAGCCTATGTGCTGCTGAAAGCAGCAGGAAGACTTCGTATGTCTGTTTTTATCCTGCTGGACGCTTCCTGGCTTGCACCTTCCAACCTTCACACCAGAGCGGTGCAGTCTCAGGCCACCTGGCAGCAGACAATGTCCTTGGGCTCTTTCCAATAGGCTCCCTTGGCACTAGCTTCCCTTCATTTCTTCACCATTTCCTCATAAAACTCGCCTTTTTTAGTGGAAGACCTTGGTTTAGGATTCCCCCATTCTCCACTGTGTAAAAGAACAAGCAATTTTGGGCTGTTTTGTACCTTGGAGTTCTCAGGACTGGTGGGGTGCCCTCAGAGCTGGGACAAACTCTCCAGAAGTGCCTTCTCGGGCAGGTCACCTCCTCTCCTTCGCTTTGGTCCCTCTGTTTCTTTGGTTTCTCACAACTGTATAAATACCTTTATCAAGCTCTCTGTTTCTATCCTGGAGATGTTTCTCAGCTCAGATTCTAGCACTCAACACCCCTAAGCCAATAATTCGTTTCCCTCGAACTTCCTTCCTTCCCTTTCCGTCCTTCCTTCCTTTTCCGTCCTTCCTTTCTTTCCTCCCTTCCTGCTTAGGCCGAGCACTCGGTACCAACTTCTTGCCGTCCCCGGAGGCCGCCGTTTGGACGCGGCCCCCACACCTCCGCGGCAGCAGAGCCGCACACACCCGCAGAACCGGGGGTCGTGGCGGGGGCCGAGCGCGGGCGGAGCTGCCCCGGCCGTTCGCCCCGGAGGAGCCCGAGGTAACGAGCGCCCGGGGGGTCTGCGTGGGGCCTGGGCTAAGGAGGGGCCGCGGCGGGCGAGTGGCGCTGACCGCGGCCCTCCACCCGCCGGCCCGGTTCGCGGAGCCGCCGCGGTCGGTGGGGCGGGGGCCGGGCCTTTCCGCCGGCCGCGCTTCCGGGGGGTCAGGTGACGGGGCCCGGCGGAGCGGCGGCTCGGCACGGGCGCTGCGAGGAGCCCGCACCCGCCGGTGAGCAGGGCCGGGCCGAACGGGGGGTCGTGGGGGGAGCCGGGGCCGGGCTGCGGCTCCGAGGCCGAGCTGGGCCGGGTCGGGCCGCGCCAGGGCGCTGGGAGGCCGGAGCCGCCTGCGCCTGCTCCACACGAGCGGGGCGGGGGCGCC
>WAAE01020019.1:210497-224562 GCA_013400495.1 Nicator chloris
GCCTCGGCCGGTGCCTCTGGAACCGCGGTCGCGGTGCGCCCGGCGGACCCGGCGCGTGGCCCCCGAGGTCCGGCCCGCGGCCCGGCGCTGCCGGCCGGGGTTTTCCCCCGGCAGCGCCGTCCCGGGGGCCGCAGGTGCCCGGTGCTGCGCTGTGCGGGGCTGGACCCGCTGCCAGCAGCGGCGCCTCTGTCACGATAGATGGGTCTGGCTCTGGGTATGTCGCGAGGCGTCAGCTGCTGATACATGACATTACTTATATTTCGAGAATTACTGAAATATGAAGGCTCGCTTGTTACTTCTTAAATCACGTCTGTTGTATATAATAACTGTTGTATTTGATATTTTTACGCTTTGCTGCTAACCTGGGTTAGCCGGGCACGTCTGTCTCACACGGCACTGCAGACCAGGGAAGCGCTGGGGCAGCATTACTCAACTGGTTGTAGTCCTTTCTTTTTTTTTTTTTTTTTTTTTCCTTTGGTCTTTGTGAGGTAAGAGGATAAAATCTTTGTTGAAAGATTTTTCTTGGTGTCTATATGGAACCTTTATGGAACGGGTAAGAAAGGAACTACTTTAATCACCTAAGAGTTTTTACTGTTTGCATTTACAAGGTACATGGACCCCTCAGTGTTCCCGAAACAGCCCTTCAGCCAGGCCCTTACCCTGGCAGCACTGACTATAACGCAGATGTGCATTGCAGAATCCCAACTAATGAAACGAGGCCAGGCAAGGGCACGTTGGGCTGCAAGGCAAATGGCTGGTTTTGCAAGTGATCACAGGCATTCATGTTTTGGGACCACTTTATGGTGATATTAAAAAGCAGGTGCCAATGCTGTACACGTTACCGGAAGTGAAAAGATGAACTCAAGAAATGTTTCCAAGGAGTTAAAATGTAACATGTTTGGGGGACAGAAAGTTAAAAAGGTAGTGAGTGATAAATATGTATTTAATGATTAACAGCAGGACAGTCATGTGTTTGTTAAGAATATCTAAAATGACTGTCAAGAAGTCAGCACACTTTCTTCTAGGCGCTGTCAGCAGTTTTCAGATAAGGTTACCTGGTGCTTGTACTTGAAGCTCGGGCAATTGTAGTATGTTAAGTATTAGATTGTTGTTAAACATATGAGTGGGTATATTTATATAAACTCTCAGTAGTAGTTTTAGATTTAAATTGATTTTCTAATATTAATATTCCTTTCATAAAAATGGTTAAGTGTCAGATAATGACACTGTTATCTTAGTGATAAGAAAAATACACTGACAAGTCTTTTTGATGTAAACTTCAGAAGGTTCAGGAACTAAATCAGAACTTGTTTCATAAACAAACTAGATTTGGATTATTTAGATTTCACTAATCTCAGCTAAAATAGGATTCATTAGAAAAAAAATATGGAAGAGGGTCTTTCCAGTGGAATTCACATTCAACAGAGCTGCTCTTTTTATTTCGTTGTTATGGCAAAGAGGAACAAACTTTAGGTTTTGTTAATAAACTAGCCAGACTTCCATATCCTCACCAGAACTTTTTCTCATTGTTCATGAGAAAAATTAAATACTTGAGACATCCTAATGTCATGCTGTGAACACATATTCCAGGACTGTTATGTATAGGTGGAAATACCTTCTAATTTATATTCCCTCACTGCCTTTCCCAGGTTGAATGTTCCCTGTTTCCAGCAGGTTTTTTTTGTGTACCTTAACTTATGATGAAAACTCCTCTAGTCCATCTTAAAGTGTTCTTCCCGTGTTTTGATGGTTGGGCCAGTGTACTTTGGCAAATGCAGTCATTGTCATTTGCTGAATTCAGAAGTGTGATCTTTGGCAGTAGCCACTCAGCCCGTGCTTTCCTGGTGTGCAGTTGCTCACAGTAGATTTACAGATTTTTTAAAATATTAGAGGAAAATTTCTTTCTTACTGGCTGTTAGTGAGGTCTGTACCCAGTGCTCACACCCAGCCATGAACATTCCCAGTCGCCTGCACTTACTCCTGTCCTGACCTCCTGTGCTCTCACCTGCCAGGACATGCTCAGGTCCCAGTCGGCCTTTTGGAGTTTCACCCTCTCATGGAGCTCCACTTCATGTCTTCACGCTCCACCAGACTTCTGTATTTATTTAGGAAGCCTACTTGCAAATGAGTTCCTTGTTTCTTAACCGTTCATCTGCTGCCACTCTTGATTCTTGGATGTAGTAAACGTCAGTCATTTTCAGAACAACCTGTTGGGATATAACATAGGGATCCTGGACTAAAGGAAATAAACAGCTAATCTAGATGGCTTTTACAAAACAAAGATACTGTTTTCCTGTAAATATATAGAGAGCAAAGAAGTAAAGAGAAAAGACAAGATCTCTGAATGCTGCAGTTGGGTATCAGCTGATTTTTATGTCCTTTCCCTTGTTTAGTTTGCTGTTCATCGTGCCTCTAAGGTTGACTTGGAGACCTGATTTGAAGGATAAGGATAAAGCAAACCTTGACTGGCATCTCTCAATTGTGTTTACTTAACCCCAGAAGTCATGTTCTATCCCAGGTACTCGTAGTCTTCCTTCCAAGCTCTAAAGGAAAATGAAAATGGGGTTGGTTTGGCCTGTTGTGTCAGTTGTTGATTTTTTTAGTTTGTGATTTGCTTATGGTTTGTTTTTTTTTTCCCACTGGAGAGTTTTGTCTCAAAGTTTAAGTAGTTTGAGTGACTGTTCAATTTTGAGCTCATTCTGCACTCAGAACACGTTCCATTTGCAGTTGAATTCCTACTTTAGGATTCAGAGTACACTCACAGGCTACACAATATACGATTATCAAATGTAAATTTAGCTGCTGGAAGCTGTTTCACGTTTGCTTCTTTGTGTATGTGCAGATGTACAGAGCCCAGCAGCCCTTGTTACAGACCCAGTTATGTTAAACAATGTTTCAGGGACAAGAGCAAATGTTTGAGAAGGCTTTTATTATTTCCCCTGTTGTGTTTTGCTATGGTTTTGCTATTTTAGATTGGTTATATTCTAATAGGTCACTGGGCTCCATCAGCCAATGAACAAATACTTAGGAGAGGATCCCCAGTAGAGATTAAGGAATGACTCTCTTCTAGGAAAGGAGATTCAGTGCCTGTTGCATTATGTCATTTTAATCCTTCTTCTGTCTCAGCCATCGTTATTCCATTTCATTACTGATATTTTTCTGAATTTCTTTGTTATCCTTCTTCATAACATTTTATTTATTTGTTGTAGTTACTAAAAACTGAGCGGTTTTTTCAGTAAGTTTTTGTGGAGATATAGCTTTTATCTTTTTGACAAGTCTCCAGATTCGTTGTGTTAATATATGGAATTCAGTTTGGAAAAAGGAATATTTTTCCACATTGGTATTAGGGACTCAGAATTTTTTTATTTGCCCCTTGTACACATCCTTTCCTTGTGTTATAGGTCAAGATGTTTCTTGTGACTGTTCTATAAAGGGATGCTGTATTTTTTACAGTGTGTTGAACTCCTTAGTTTTAAGGAGGTTTTCTCAATTTTTATATTAATATATATAGGTCCAAGTTGATAAGTTTTCACTTAAACTACTGAGCAAGACAGGCTGAAGATTCTGGCTGTAAGGATGTGTGAAAAATCCCGGTGTCTTTGGCGTACAGTTTGTGGGTTGGCAGCACTTCCATCTGCCTCGATCTAACACAGATTTTCATTTTGTACAATGAACTGAGTGTAAATGGAGTCGTGGTGTGAAACGCTAAGAGTCAGCACTGCTGAAAGCAGCGTATGTTGAGGTGCAGCATCTGTGAGTACAAATTTGCCCTTCTGGGACACTGTGCAAAATGTGTGCAAAATGTGGATGATGTAACAGAGTGAAAAAGCTCTGCAGAAATACATTTCACCTGCTGTAACTGAGTCTTTGCTGCAATACTTCACAAGGCTCGAGTGTGATTCCTTCCTGACTGTGCAGTGGGATTGTATTGTAGGAAAAAAGCTGTTGGCAATAACAGCTGGAGATCCTGAGGCTTTAGTTTGCTGCCCTGCACCTGTGCTGCAGCTCTGCTACAAAGAGGCAACACTAAGGAAAGCTTTTAGTGCTTGGGGGGTAAGTTTGCAAAGAAATTACCGTCTGAAAAATTCAGGTTGCCCTTTGAAAACACTTCACTCTTTGTACACTTGAAAAAGTTCAGATAATCACCTGTTGGTTTCTCACAGCTTTATCTAAGTATTCCTGTTCCTGCGGCATCAACATAATTTAGAGTTTCATGAAAAGCACAGTGGAATATTTTATACTTTTGTTTTAGTGAATTTATTTCTGTAGCTACTGAAACTCTCTTAGTTATTGGATTAAAAATCTTGTACTGGTAAAAGTGTTTCTAAAAATGTAATTGCTTTGTGCTGCGTCTCAGAGTTTTAGGTACTGTGGAATTTATATATCAAGGAATTATGCTGTAGAGGTTGTTGCTACTGAAATAAAATAAATTATGTTCTTTGGTAAATATGGTTATGTTAATGAGAGGAAAAAGCATTGAAGTAAAATTTAAGCACATTAAGGTAAAATTTTTAATACTACTGCATTACTACCTTACTACTAGATTGGAAATGTTTGATAGTTTGAAAGTACTAGGAATGTTTGATAGGCATATCAACGCTGCTGTGATAGCAGCAATATACTGCTCAGGAGACAATTCAAGTTCCCAGCCACCTTTGCTTGCCATTATTGCCATTAATATTCCTAACTAATGAACATTGAACTTAAAACTCTGCGTTGTCAGTCTGTTCAAACTGTTAATTACTTCAGGATTAAATTCTGCTTCAGACTGCATTCTCTGTTATAGGTTGTATTGAATTTTGGAAGAGTATATATGACTAGGTGAGCTCATTCTCCTTACAGCAAATGGCATTTATGAGAAACTACAGGGGGTTGTTTTGGCTGTAGATGCTTATCAGTAACAGTAAAATACAGGTCACACATCAGCCAGGTCATACTATGGGACTGTAAAGTAGCTTAGTTTCTAAAAAAAGATCCCTCTTGGCTACATTAAACTAAAACCATCAACAATAGGATTCAAGAGCTTCTTAGATAAATCACTACCAGTTTGGAATGGGGCCAGAATGCAATGTTTATAATGCCAATAAGTTTAGGTTTGTTTGGTTTTTTCCCTTTCTCACAGCTAGGATTCCAAGAGGAAAATTTTCTTGACCTTATCTGGGTAGTTCTTGAGGATGGCAAGCAAAGGACCCACGACTTCTGCATCAACAAAGAGCTCCAGTACTGGAGGGACCAGTGGCAGCAGTAGCAGTAATGGCTCTGGGGACAACACTAATCAGGACAACACTTTTGAATGCAACATCTGTTTAGACACTGCCAAGGATGCAGTTATCAGCTTGTGTGGGCACCTCTTCTGGTAAGTGCTGCAGCCCCACACATCAACCAGAGCACCATCTATCTGATCCCATAAAAACCTGTGATGTTTGTAATTCCAGAGCAGGGGCTGTGGGTTTGGTTTAGAAGCTTAGGTTTGCTCCTCAGCTGTTTTTCTTTGCTTATGTTCCAGGGAGTGGGTTTCTTGTGTCTTAAACTCCCTGTACTTCTGGATTATTGTGTACAAGCAAACAAACAAGCAGCCCCACACAGACAGTTCAGTGCTCATTGACACTGTTTGCTTATGTGTGTTATTTCATTTGTGCTGTCTGGCCTACCACAGATATGTTCTTTAGACCTAAATTCCTTTCTAACCTCTGCATACCTAAATCTGGATATGAATCTAGGTTCTGGAGGCCAAATTGTAGTTTCTCCTACAAGCTTGCTCTTTTTTCCCTTTAAACCATAAAAAAAAGAAAAAAATAGGCAATAAGCTTTTTACATATGGGCTATTTCTCTTTTCCCATGATGTTGCACTTGTGTTAGGAACTTTTCAGCTCTTTAATTTGACCTGGAAATAATGTACAGCACAGATATAATACATGTGCAGAATTTCTGATGTGGGTAACCTGGTTTGAGTATACCCTTTCTTGAATGTTAAGAAGTTAAGGATTGACATGGCCAAATGTGGAGGGGTTGGAGTTTATTTTACACAGTGTGCTAAATCTTTAATAAAAAGAGGCCTGAAAGTGCTTTTCTCCTGTGTAAATATACATAACATCTGAAAATCCAGATTTTTATTTGGGGAGATGGAAAATCACTGGCTTAGGGCATATTAAGATAATATAAGATTAAATTATTGCACAAAAGGATTTGGAAGAATGGAGCCTTAAAAATACCAGGTGTCTTGTCTCAATGGTGTTATTGAGACCATTTTGAAAGCAGATGGCTGTTTAGCAGTTTTATCTTGTAGCTTGCTTGTCTTTGACCTTTTTTTAATTTGCCATAGCAATTTAATTTGTATAATGGCAATCTCTCTGCCCTGAGCAACTGAATCTGATCTCAATAGCTGACCCTACTGTGAGCATCAGGTTGGATTAGAGGCTACCTGAGGTACCATCCAGCCTGAGTTATTCCATGGTACTGTGAATGTGGCTGATGTGTCAGCTCAAGCTTCTAAGATCTTAAAGTCTCATTACTGACATCTTGCTCATTTGCATCTTGGCTCTGGGATATCTTTTCATGGTATCAGAAGTGAAAATTTGTACAATAAATAAGATTAATGCAGCCTCTGTCTGGGCATTTGATATGGGTAAGGACCTGGGAATGGGAGATGCACAGAACCACATTAGGAATTTAGATTGTGTAACCTGAAAAAAACCAGTGGAGATCAGTCTTGGGCTGTGCTTGCAAAAATGATTTTAATGGGAGGCTACGGAACTGGCCCAGCTGGATTCCAGGGTTCTGTTCTCACCAAGCTGCACTATCCCTGTACACTGCACATTTGTCATATTGAGTTCAGTAACTAACTCTGTTTTCTTCTCTTTTTCTGCTCTGTGAACAAATTGTCCTGGGAATGCTCACAGTTGGCCTTGTTTACACCAGGTAAGAGTTTTCCTTTTGCTTTTCTCTTTCATCAGCTCCAGTTGCTCAATAAAGCTCATGGTTCTCTGTAGTATCCCCCTCTTTTCAAATACGCTTTTCTCTCCAGGGCAGTCACAACCTGCTCATGCAGCTTCATGCACAACACCTTGCAATCTGCTCTTTGAGCAACAAGAAAACTTAGATTCTGTTCCACTTGCTTCCACTTTTGAGTTTCTTAAGCCCTACGTAATTCCAGTTTGGGTACAATTACTGTTGGAGCTTGCAGGCTTTAGTTTGCAGGTTTCAGTGCTGAGTGTACTTCTCTTTGCGTACGTAGTGTTTTATATTGTGGAACCATTATAGAAAAGGTGGATGACAAGAAGGCTATGTGCACTAGCCCTTGGCCTATGCAGGACTGCTGGTACTCTTTATTTCTTATTTTCTTCCAGCACAGGTCTGAACATGTACACATCAGCAAGTTGTTCCCACCAGAACAACAGCCAAAGTGACAACTCCACTTTGGGGAGTACTTGGCACTTACTAAAATGTTTTGCTTCAGACCTTTGTGAGAAATTGCTAAAGCCTTTCTGCCTGGCTGCAAAGGAGGTTTGCATAGTTGTTTTTGTGATATTTTAGTAGTCTTCTTATAATTTCCTTTCTTTTAGTGGCTAGAGACCAGGCCAAACAGACAAGTGTGTCCCGTATGCAAAGCAGGAATCAGTCGAGATAAAGTTATTCCTTTGTATGGAAGAGGTAGCACTGGGCAACAGGACCCCAGGTAAGAAACCTAAATGCAACTATTTTCATTTTAAAATTAAAGATGAAACTTTAGTTTAGGGTCTTAAGATTAAACTGTTAAAGTGCTGGATTCACAACTTTAAATACATTGTTGAAAGACATAGATCTGGTATTTCTGCCAAATATTTCTGGCTTTTTCAGGGCCTGGGTTTGCACACATTTCTTGTTCAACTGGCAATTCATTTAAATTTGAGTCAAGTGTTAATTATCAGTTACAGGTTGCAAGTGATAGGTTGCAATGATTGTTATCTGACCAGAGAAGCTTATATTAAAAGTTCATGTCCTCAGTTTTTAGCCTTTGCAATGGGTGTTTGTTATTTAAAAGTGCAGCGTTAATTCAGTGATGTGCTGCTGAAGGTCCAAAGCTGCATGGTTGGTTCTCACACACTGCTCCAGCTCTGCTGGATTGCCCCAGGAGACTGCATTGTATGGTGGTTCTGCATTATTAGCCAGGAACTGCAGATACTGTTGTCACATATCATTGCACTCGAGCTAATTTCACAACTTCCTACAGAGAGAAAACTCCACCACGTCCCCAAGGACAGAGACCTGAACCAGAGAACAGAGGGGTAAGTGATCAAACAAGCTTGAGTGGTTTAGTTGTTTTTATTGATAGTGGTATTTATTCATCCTGGAGGACATAATGTGTGTGAGAGATCCTGCATGAGGATCCTGCAGCTTACACATCCTGCTCTTCCCCAGTTGGTTGTTCATGAATCATTGATAGCTGTGGTGTGGCAGAGAGCTCATGCCCATGGAGCTCCATACCCTTTAGCTTCCCAAAGAACAGCCCAGCTTGGATCATGCTTCATGAACACAGCCCAGTGTGGTACCACTGGCAAAGCTTTTCATACTGGATTGTTCTCCATGCTTAAATACAAGGAACACTTTGCTTTGAAAATTCATTGTGCAAGTGTATTTCTGTCAAAACATATGTGTCATTGAAATATGTAATCCACATATGAATTGATTTTTGACACTGACACCTGCTTCTCTCCATGGGATGTTACTGTACCCAAGAGAAAGTCACTATCTGTTGGATACATGTTAATTTGAAGAGAGGTCTGTGTTTTTGTTGAGGAGATTACATAGGGTGAATGTAAACAGCAGCTGCCACAGATGGAGCAGACGTGGGAGTGGGCAGTAGGACAGACCACAGTGTTCTTCAGCACAATGGCAGCAAGCAGGATCTGATGAAACAATGGCACATTTCCATGTAACTCAGGCCAAGGTCCTTGGAGAGGATTGTCTCCCTCGTGCTTCAAGCAAACAGCTCTGCAGGGTGTGATTAAGGTGCATTTCTGTATTGAATGTACTGGGAGCTCAGCTGTTCTCTTTTACTAGGGCATTGCTGCCTTATTAAATAAGCTCCTGTACCTTACTTGAACCTTTCAGCTGGTGCTGCTGTAAATCAGAGGGATGGGGTATGAAAGCAGGGCAGTAATGGTGCTGCTTCCCTGTTCTCTTCAGATCCTGTACCTGCCACAGAGAACTTTGCTGTCCCTGAGAGTGAGCAGCAGAATGCTTGAGAAGAGTATGGTCAAAAGACCAACTCCTCAAATAAAGGCTCAACCAAGAAATGTTTGGCTAAAATCATCTTTGTCCTCCCATTGTTGGTGGTGATAAACCAGAGGGTCTTTCAGAACTGGTATCACTGTGTTAATCCTGAGGTGAGAGGACAGATCGCTGCCTTACAGAACTGCGGGCTCTCCACAGTTGTTAGGCATGACACAAGGCCCTGGATTCACACACAGTCGGTCCTCAAACACCACACTGCTTCTGCAGAGCAGGATTCATCTCAGTTCACTACACTTCTCTTTTGACTTGATGTGGTATTTTAGTCTGGGTCCCACGGGGTCAGTGTTACTGCATTGCAACTTCCCTTTTTCCTCCTTTCCTTATGTCTTGCATTCCTGCCCCAGGTGATTTTGCCACCTTAAATTGAGTACCCCTGGTAATGGTTTTTTTTTGTACTTTTCCTTCAAATGCTCTATGCATCCCACTGGCAATTTATCATTTCACTGAGTGTTTAAATGATGCACATGTATAACAGAAGTCAATTTAGATTATTAAGTCCCTTTCTTATATATCTAACAACTGTTAACACAACACATTGTTAAGACACTCTAAATAGAATTAGTTCTGTTGATTTTGATCCATTGGCAGATACCTACTACTTTAAGTTGAGAAAGGCTGAGAAACACTGTCCTAATTTGTGGCCCTCAAGCAAGAACTGCAGTTGCTGGTTTTCACTTTCTGAAACCTTTGGGCTGCTTGGCAAATCTGCCGTCTGAAACATTTTAAACCCAGGACAGCTAAGGGGATATCTACAAAAGTGTGTCAGACTGTGAGTTGCCAGACAGCGTGACCCTCCTTCAGCTGTTGGAAAGCCAGGGAAAGGGAATGTCTGCACTTCCACAAAATACTCCTCTGAAATAGGCTCTGAATGACTGGTACCTTTTTTGTCTTCTGTTCTTTGTTCTCTGCAGGGATTCCAGGGCTTTGGGTTTGGCGATGGTGGCTTCCAGATGTCATTTGGAATTGGGGCATTTCCCTTTGGTATATTTGCAACAGCCTTCAACATAAACGACGGGCGACCTCCTCCAGGTACCACGGATCCTTCTCCTGTCCTGTCACAAACAGACATTTTACAAACTCTTAAATAACCTGCTGAATGACAAAATATTCTGAACAGTAACCAGTGTTGTCAGTAGAAACATGAAATGAGGGCAAAAACACTCGGTAGAGAACATGGTCTGTGGCTGACATGTTTTGTACACAGACTTATAAAAGAAGCAAGTTTGTCATTTCCATATACTTTGCTGAAGGCCCTCCTGGGAGACCACTGCAGAGAAACAGTGGCACTGGAGACTGTTCTCCTTGAATTCAGATCTCTCCTCTGATACACCAGCCAACTCCTCCTGAAAAATGAGACAAATTGGGCTAGACTTCCTAATAATAATAAAAAGGAGTCACTAGGGGTGTATGAAGGAGACCCAGATTTTAAAAACAGCAGGAAAGAACCATCTCCTGAAAGACAAGAAGGAAAAATTTAAACCAGTGCTCTGTACCACAAAATAATGAATGCAAAGGTTGTTCATTTTTCAGAAATTTATCTCTGGGACAGTCATCTGTATTCTACAAGAAGTAACTTTCCAGTGAAATTACTTCACGTTTTTGATTAACAAAAACTAGTTGGGTTACTCCAAGGGGTGACCTTGATCTCTAACAATTAAGTAATCCCTAGAGAACCTCCTCCCCATCTTCACTGTAGACAAACTGAGTCTGTTTTGAACAAGAACACCTACTGCCCAGGGTTTTCTGAACTTACTTTGTGAAAGGTTACGCCTGGCAAATCTTCCACCATGTCATATGGCACAGGGATTATGGGGAACAAACTCATTCTTCACGTCACACCAGCATTGCCATGGTCCACTGCTGTCCTTGGGTCAAATGATCTTCCCTATTAACTACAGTTCAGTGTCCCCTGAAAATCTGTTGGGGGTGGGACTGAACTAAGGAGTCCTGCTTCAGGGATCTGATACTTGTCTTCCTTCTGATCTTCCCATGCAGCCAGCCAGGCTGAGGGTAGGAAATAGCAACTTTCTCACCAAGCAGATTCTCTGCATATTTTTCAATGTATGAATATACTATATTCAGAATATACACAATCCCAGGGAAGAGGAAGGAGCTGAACTGTTGTTTGTTTTTTTTACTTCCTGTTTTCCAGCTGTTCCAGGGACTCCTCAATATGTGGATGAGCAGTTCC
This sequence comes from Nicator chloris, assembly GCA_013400495.1. NCBI lineage: Eukaryota > Metazoa > Chordata > Aves > Passeriformes > Pycnonotidae > Nicator > Nicator chloris. The sequence goes on from WAAE01020019.1 coordinate 221,962, forward strand.
TTTCTCGCCTCTTCCTGTTTGTGGCACTGGTGATAATGTTCTGGCTGTTGATTGCATAAGTCTTTTCCATTATTATATATATTCATGAACAACAAGGCCACTGAAACAGTTACAAACTGCATCCCCATCCCATTTTAAACCTCTTGGTGTCTGGTTCCATAGCTAACTATGGGCTTCAGGAATTGGTGGTACTACAGCACAATGAGGAATCTCACATTTTGCACCAGAGTTGGGAATTAAAACATCAGTTTAAAAGTGTATTTCAGCTCCGATATCTTGTACAACAGGTTCCTGCCACAAACCATGGGCCTAGTGTTGAGCTGCACTCTGAAAGGGAGTGCTGCTGTGAAATCCTGTGCCAATCAGTGACACCAGGTCTGTGGGATAGACAGTTATCCCAGGGTAGACTGGGCAGGTAAGGAAACTTCTCCAGTGTGACCAGTATCTCCTGCTTTGCAACCACAATGGATCTGCCAGAGCTGCAGATGTTATTTAATGTCTCCATCAACATCCAACCTTCTCCAGGAAATCATCTGCAGCACTGCTGAGACTCTCCGGGGCACAGCACGTGATGCAAACAGAACCAGGTTTGGAGACTGGTTTCTTTTCCGTCTGTTATTTCCTGGCCTGATGGAAAACCCTTCCTGATGGTTCTGATGGCTGTTAGAAGAAAGGATACAAATTTATGCTGCAATTTTTTAAAGCCTGAGCATGCTGGAGTCAGACACTGGAAGATTCTCTGGCTGTGGAGCCAGGTGGGGCTGCTGGACCCAGCCCAGTTCCTCAGTGACAAACAGTGTCGTCTTCCCCGGCTCTGTGCAGCACCTGTGGCTGCACTCGGATAATCCCCTCACAACCTCGTCACTGTAGCGACATTTATCTTTCCCAAGGCTTTGAGACTTTCTACACGAGGTCATGTACTCCAGATAAAATCCTATTACAGATTTGAGATCAGCTTGTGTGGGGAGAGGAACAAAAGGCATCTTTACTTGAGTTTTGAGGTAAAACTTGTCATACTGTAAAATTACACAGGAGGAGACATGAGATCTGCCTTTGCCAGCACATGCTCAGTAGGGAACATCTGGAAGACCTCTCTGCAGGTGCACACAGACCTTCTCCCGTGCCACAGCAGAACAGCTACAGCGCAAGACTCTCTGCAGAATCTACCAAAGATTTTAATTTGAAGTCTGGAGGAGACCACAACCATTAATGTGCTGAGGGGATATTTCAGAAGGTGAGCGCTCTGCAGCTGCTTTGGAATCCTGTTGGGTATTCAGCTTTAAAGAGTACTCCTGATGTATTTGTGTAGATTCCTTTGAAACAGGTATGAGAGATTCCCTAGCAAGATGAACAGTTCATATTACTCTGACTAGGCAACTCCATTTTTTTTTTTTCTCTTAATGTTTTTAGATTTTTTTGATTCAGGTTGCTCATACTCATAATGATTTCCTGCAAGATGAATGTTCTGACTTCCCTTGCAGTAGGCAGAAAAGTGATAAATCAATTAATAGAAACTTTGGTTCAGTAGCTTGGGATTTTTTAGCGTATGGAAGAGTTTCCTGGGCAGGACACCTTTGATTAATTGTTATAGAAGTTTATTTATGTAATTATTAACTGTTCCCGTTTCGTGTGGCCGCAGAAGATGACTGAAGTTTAACTTGCCTACCTCCAGAATTCCATCTGGCAAGTACAATGTTGCAAAGCTTCTGCAGTGTTTAGTCACCTCAGATTTATACCTGACTCGATGATAATCTGACAGAATATATTGCTCAACTATTTATAGTTGAGGTGGTGCTTCAGCTTTTGTTGTTCGACACTTCTGAGAAGCTGAACTTCGGCATAGGGTTCTTCTCAAGCATAACGTGGTAACTGGGGCCCTTCCCAAGAGAAAGGCTGGTTTTGTTTGGTTGTCGTACAATGTCGCAGCGGTTGCGTTCCTCTCCTGCGCAGTCAGCACCACCTGCTGATGGGAAGGGAAGGTTCATGTGACAGTAAGGGACGGATTCCTTCTCCTTTTGTACGGAGAAACCCGACGCTGAGAGGTTATGCAGGGAGGAGAAGGGTAGCCCTTTGAAACCTTTATCCCATAAAGAGGATAGAGAACTGACTGCAATAGATGAAAGAGGTACTGAAATATATTTAAGTAATACATATTAAAAAACAGAATTTTCTTGGCTCGGGGGGCGATTTCCATCTAGGAGTGAGAGAGATAATGGATTTAGAGAAGGCTGCAGAAACGTGACTGAGAGCTCTTACTTTCCGGCAATTCAAAGATGAAATAGTCTAAAAGTGTTAACGCTTGGTCCCCCCTTTCCCTGGTGTGCTTTTGTATGTACCCCTGCCCCGTAACCCCACCGCACACGGCCCGGACGGCTCGGTTAGTGCGTTACCGTTCCTCCTCACTAATTTTCACTGTTGTGAAAGTGATTTAGAATTAAAAAATGGTTTTACATTGAGCAGAGTGCGCCGCCGTTCCTTTGCGCTGCCTGGGGGCCGGGAGCGGCGGGGCCGCGCCCTCCGCAGCACGGGTGGGGCGGGGCTGCGGGCGGGGGGCGCTGCCATTGGCCGCGGGCGCGGAAAGGGCGGGGCACGCGGGGCGGG
>WAAE01020019.1:224691-329311 GCA_013400495.1 Nicator chloris
GGCGGCGGGCGCGGGATGGAGGCGCTGCCAGGTGAGCTCGGGCCGGGCCGGCCGCGCCCCTGCGGGAGGAGCCGCCCTCCGCCACCGCGCGGCAGGCGCGCGTACGCGAGGCCGCGGCTTCCGTTATGCGGCCGCTGGTGCATCGGCGAGGCTCGACGGGGCCGCTGCCTCCTGAGCCCGCGTCCCAGCCGGACGTCAGCCCGTGGTTGGGGAGCGTTCTGGGGCGGGCCCGCGGCTCCCTGCAGCGGGTGGCACCGCCGGTTGGCGGCCACACGCGCGGTCCGGGAGTTCCCGGCGGGTCTCCGCAGCCCCGGTGCAATGAGATCCGCGGGAGGGCCATGGGAGATGCGGCGCGTCCCGCCCCAGGCGGCCGCAGCCGGCGCGGGGTCCTGCAGCGCAGGTGCCCGCGGGGCGTGCCGGTGCCACTCACCCCGTCCCTGTTGTCCCGCTCGAGGTCCCGCGGTGCCCCCGAGGTTCGGCCGGTGCCCGTCGGAGTCACTGCGGCTGCTCCCCGCTGGCCGTCTCCGACACATTCCTCCCGTCCTGGGCAACTCGACAGACCTGTTACATGGATTATGTCCGTTTGCGTTTCCTTCGCACTGTTTCCTGCTCTGTTTTGTTCATTTCCGTCGTTTCTTTTGCATACTGAAGCAATTTCTGTTGGATTGAGGACTGTTCATTTCCGTTCGTGAGCTAATCAGCCTTCCTGGGTACACTTAAACACATGTAGCACTGCAACTGAGAGTAGGTGACTGCTTCGTGGAGTTCTGAGGCTGATGGGTCAGATTCTGTAAGATGTTCGGGGAGTAATTTGTTGCTTTCAGTCAGCTGTGGCTTAGTCATTGATTTTTGAATGTCTTTAATAGGATTCACAGACCGTTTTGACACGTGTGTGTTGTGCTGGTGACACTGAATGGGAGGGGATGGAGCTGCAGAATGTTTGGTTTGCAGGAGTTTTTGGCCTGCAGCTATTTCAGAAGTTCAGCTGACTTCCAGGACTTGTCTTGCTTGGAGAGGAGAGCGTTGGCTGCCTGTGCATGGAGGCACAGGCACACGTAGCTTTGCCTTTTATTCCCAAGCCCGTTTGGTGTGCTGAAAAGCCATTTGCTTTATAGAACAACACAGGTAGGGTGAAGTTTTTCCAAGGTTCTCCCAGCCTTTAACTCTGCGGTGCAGGTCTGTGCTCAGGTGGAAATCTTGGTGTTCTGGATTAGCAGGAGGGCACAGGGGCAGGTGCTCCGGGTGTGGAGCTGATGCACACTTGGGAACTGAAGTAGCAATCTACACCACTTGTCACATTTGAAGGAACCCTTTGAGCCTTACAGTCTGCATGGAGACCTTTCTTGGTACTGCTGGTGATAGTGGTGCTTGTAGCTGAGCAGCAAATGTTTTTTTTCCCTGAAATAGCTATTCATGTAAAAAGTGCAAGATAATTTTGGTTAACTTTAATTAATGTTGGTTAATTTTAAACATTGTCGTTGACCTACACGGTGGGGTAAAGGTGCATGGAAGGCTGATGGCTTCGGTTTTGTGTACTTCAAGGAACTTAACAGTGGTATCAGCTTGCCTAAGCAACTACCAAGCTGTACTATACTTTGGAAAAGGGAAGTCCGTGGTTTGTGGTTTTCCTTGTCCAAGTGCACCTTTTTCTTTAATGCAGCTTTGCTGCAAGCAAACTGTTGGTAGCAGGAAGAAACAGGTTTGGGATCTGCTCAGCTCCGTGGCACATTTCTTGTGCCATCCTGTGCTGAACTAAGATTCTTGACTCTTTAATATGCCTGCACTGCCCTTGGGATTTTGGATAGCATTTATCTGTGTGCCAAATGTTCTTTGTGCACAAGCTTTCATTCTGTTTTCCTAGCTTGCTTGCATCTAAGTAACCAGCTCTCTCTGGGGCTTTCTGGCAGTTCCAGCAAAAACTATTATAAGTATTTTCTGAAAGGGCAATAGGCCAGTAGCATCACTCCCCCTTCCTAAGTCTGACAGTAGTCTGGTGTTGGCTGTACTGTCTCTATGGGAATATTCATTCAACAGTGTAATTCCTTCCTGGTAGTCTAGTTGTTCTCTACTGCATAAAGTTTGCCTTTCCTTTCTTTCACTTCTGGGAAATCCAGTTAATTATACAAATGAGAGCAAACGTTATGTGCTGAGTCAGTGGTGTGGGGGAAGCAGGAGTGTGGCTTCCTGGCCAAGCGTGGTTCTCTGTTGGAATTGTTGTACTAGACCAGTGTTGCCTTCCTGAAATATCTGCTCGGACAGAGCTGTAAATGAGCTGTTTTATGTGAAAAGTCATATTTTTTTCTTCTGCAGAATGTGAAGAAGCAGATGTCACATCTGGAGGGGAAAAAAAAAAAATATATATATATATATATGAGATATCAGAGTTTAATTTGGGAGCTCCCACTCTGGGGTTATAGACTGCCTGCAGCTTTCCATGTGGGAAGGCTTTCCTGTCAGTTACTTAGTTTAAGGTTGTACTTTATGAAGGATGTACCAATCTTTGTTTTCTCTGGTGTAAACCAGTTGCTGTTTGTCCCCTTATTGCTGCATGCAGGTGAAGAAGTCTGGAGATGTCTGGGATGTGGGGACAGCATTGCTGCTGGGCAGCGCCTCCACAAGACTGTCAATGAAGCTTGGCACATTTCCTGTTTCCGGTAGGTGAAGTTCAGCCTTCAAACCCTCCTTGTGTTGTTCCACTGGTTGGGACCTGGTGATGAAGTACCTGCATGAGCTGGGAATTCCTGCAGTGATCTCTGTGCCTGACCTGTTCCGAGCTCTTGTTTGTGGCTGTACCTCAGGGACGACATCCCGTCCCAACAGCAGCTGACACTGCCTGGCAGAGCGTGGCTGTGCTGACGCAAACGGGATCCAGATAAAGTGCAAATAAAAGCTCTGATTTACTGGTGGTGGCAGAAGCCATGGGTTGCATGTTTGTCTTCTTCAGCATTCCAAAGTAGCGCCCAGGCAATTTGCACAGCCTGTTTCTTTTTCCATGTGTTGTAGGTGCAAGGGTGTTAGCAGGGTGCTGATAGAGAGGAGGGAAGAGAGAGATCTTGCCTTTTGCTTTCTCTCCTTTTCAGACTGTTAAGACAGACAAACTTAGGAAATCTGTTAGATAATGTTGCTGTCAGCAAGGACAAAAAGGGGTATCTGCCATGCTTTTTCCTGGTAGTAGGAGTAATGCCTCTTTTTGGTCTTCCATAAATACTCAGTCCAGTTTTCATGCTCCAGAATCACATTTCTGAAGGGATCTGTATTTTTGAGAGGGGTTGAGTACCTGCAGCTTCTACTGGCTTCTATGTTGCCTTGAGTATGGGGAGGCTAATGTTTGGATACTGTTAAAAAAAAAAAAGGGGAAAAGGAAGCCAAAATGTGGCTTTGGAGGAATGTTTTCTGTGCCAAAATAAGCATCTATTGTCCTGGTTTAAAGAACAAAAAAACCCCAACAAAATACCCCAACTTTGTTGAAGTGAAGATTGTGGTTATTGGTATATTTAAAAAAAATAAAGCATCTCATGCTGCCAAAGCAGTGCAGGCTCAGTTGACTCGGAAAATGCTGTTAATAGTGAGACATTAATAATCACAATTACACTTTGATATCATGAGAAATCCCAGTATTTTGGATTTCTGTTGGTTTTAGTGCTCATGTTTAGCTATAAGGAAGCAGCTTTTCTTAATCCTGGTTTTCTCTTCTCCCTGAAGGACTAGTATCCTGTGGTTGAGCTTCCCTAGAATGTGCTAGTAGCCAAACCCCAAGCTGCGTGTGCTGGGAAGTCTGTCCCTCTTGCCATTGAATGTATTTCTCTTGTGGGTCTTGATTTGCAAATGTCTTGGTGCTTCTTGCTGTTGAGGTGAGGAACAGCTGAGCTGGAGGCAAATCCTGCCTTTGGGATACTTTACAGAGAATTTGTTTTCATAGGTTAAATTGTATATGGCAGTTAGGTTGTTGCGTCTGGGCTGGTTTGTTTTACACAGAATGATGACACCAACCTTTCTCTGAGCTGTGTAGTCACTTTTTGCATTTGCTGATGCACTTCTTGTGCTCTGTGCTTTTGGCAAGCTCAAGCACCCACCGAGGCTGCTGTGCTCAGTGAACAGTTGGAACCTGCAGCAAAGGAAGCTGCCCTCCCCTTTTTCCTAGTTCCAGGGTAGGAGTGTACATGAAAACAAGTTTCCAGTTCGCACTGTGTTCCTCCTTTTCTTCTGCTGTCCCTAAACCATGCTGAGCAGCAGTCTTGTGCCTGATATCCCAAAGGCAAAGTTTAAAAAGCCTCTAAGGGTAGGAGGCTTTGGCAGCTGGTAGCTGTGAGTTCCGGCAGCTCTTGTGGAGTGTTTTTTACAGTCTTCCTGTGGATTAGCTGACTCCCTGGCCTGGCACATAATTTCTCTAATGCTGATTGGCACTGCTCCAGGCTCGTTAGCTCTGTTTATTCTTGGTCAGGCTTGGCGCTGGCAGGAGCTGACGTACATCAGCGTCTCCGAGGATTTAAGTTTTTGTCGCTTCCCTCCTTCCTCAAACTGCATGTACAGGAGCTTTTGTCTCTGAAACCTGCATTTTCTCTGCTGAGGCTTGAGGGAAGAGCAAATCCCTGTTCGTAGATCTTGGATATTTTAAACTGTTCTTTGGCCAGCTGGGTCCTTAGGCTTGAATCTGATGGGTTGGATCTGGCTGAGGAAGTTTCTTAGATGCTTCTGTCACAGTGTCTGTTGAGAATTAACCCTGAGTGTGCCTTTGTGCCTTTGAGTTCTGTTGAGACAGCACACACTTTCAAAGGTCACTGCTTTTCACAGTTTGACTGGATTTGGACATTGCATTGCACAGAACTTCAAACATTACACCGAGAAAGGGAAAGACAGAAGTGAAAAGGTGCCTTTTTCCTAGGTCTGGATCACTTCTACCTCAGGGGATTATTGGAAGAGTTTTTTTGGCCAAGATCTTCCTGGTTTTATTGTTTTCAGTCCAACTTGTTTCCATATTGCAAAATAGAAGGTAATGCCTTGAATTATACGTTTGAATAAAGTATTATTACCAGTGTTTATTTTTGGTGGTTTGTGTTGTTTTTGTTTTTCTGCAATTAATAACAAATGAATTTAAAGACAATCCCCACTTTCTGTAGGGACATTGTGTATTTGAAGTGGAGTAGGATGGAATGAGAAGACCCAGACATAGCTGTATGGCTTTATCTTAAGGACATGGTGTTTGTTAAAAATTCAGTTTGGATTATTTGAAAACCAGAAATTCAGATCAAGCCTGTAGACTACATCTGGTGGAAAATGGATACATAGGGAGAAAATAATTGGAAATGGTGGCAGGAATTCCTACTGTAGCAGGGTGCTTAAGCACTTTTTAGGAAGGAAGACAGCTGAGACTCAGTTCCTTCCTAACCATGAAATAACAGAGCATGTCTAGTACTGTGGCCTATAAAATAAACCTAATTTAAGTAGCCAAGCAACACTGGCTTGCTGCAGAAATATCAACTAAAAGCCAAAGCCAGAAAAAATGTTCACAGTGTATCTTCAAAAGTAGCAGAAGGTTATGGATTACTGTTGATTTTACAGTCACAGATTTAAAATATACCATTTTGTTTATACCCAAACCAGTTAATTGAAAACTGAGAAATCATCAGGAGTTTGAAGAGCACTTGTATCCATGGATCAAGGAGGTGCCCTAAGCTCCAGCCTGCTGAACAGAAAGAGAAACACTATTAATTACCCAGCTCTAGAGATTTGATTGTCTTACAAAGATGCAATATTTCTATACTGAATGCCTTATTTTGTGCTACAGAAATTTTTTTTTTTCTCAGCTAAAGTTAGTAAATCACTTTGATTCTTTTAACATTTGGGGGCAGGGGAAAGCAAGCCAGGCAAACTTGTATGAAGACTATATATAATTAAACCTGGTCTGGGGGTGCAGGATAAACTAGATTTCTGAGGGTATTTTCATAAATCTGTTTTCTGTTTTTAGTGTATCTACTATAAACTTACATTTGAAGCAAGTAATTTTTGTGCCTTAGGGATGATCAAGAAGTTGGTCATCTAACAATATCCAGTGACTGTAGGGTTTTGGTCTCCCAGACTGCCTACTAGCACTTCATTATCCTCAGGGTTAGAGCCTCTGTCCATTATCTTCAGAAATCCTGTGTTGCAATTTAAATCCATTTCTTCTAGCCATGTTCATAAAAAAGAGCTTTATCCCTGCTTCTGTTATCCACAGAACCTTCCCTTGTCAGAAAGCAGACTGTGTCTCCCATCAGTCCCTCGTACAAGGCAGAAGCCCTGGAGTTAGCAGACGTAGCTTGTTCTCCAGACTGTATTTTCTAGACTTTGGATCACTTCTGTTGGTTCAATCTCTTTGGCACAGGCCTTTATTTTCCAAAAGCAGTTCCCTCCCCAAAGGACAAATGATTGAACAGCATTTGAAGCACAAATGTGGACAAATGAAGATGTAAGCAAAGATGTGTATTAGGAGGAATGTAAATTGTGGGATGTTTGGTGCTCTGAATTTTCCTTTAGCTTTTCACCTGTGAGCACAAGGCAGGTTTATACACACAGCAGCTGAGTTTGAGAGCAGGAGAAAGAGCAGTAGTAGTAAAAGGCAGCTGAATTAAGGTAGAAGCAGGAAGATAAAGATCTCCTCTTCCCTCTATTCTCCAGTTTCTGGCAGCTACAGAAAGTTAATGATAGGGGCCTCAGAGGTGAGAACACTAATCCTGCAGACTCCTGTGAACGTTCCTTTGGTAGTGTCTTCTTCAGCATTGAAATTCAGGAGCTCAGTATCAGATTCAGGGAGAAATAGTTGCCTATTGGCACACAGATCACTATGACCCAAGAGTTTGCACATTCAAAGGAACAATGAAGCACTTTGCAGGTGGCTGAATTCCTCAGGGGAATCTATCAGATACGGGGCATCAATGACCAGCCTCTATATTTAAGGAGGAATGCGGCATTCCAGTCCAAACTTCCTTTTGGGTGAATTGGCAGCTTGTCCTTTAGCGCACTGTTATCGAGCATTTTTATATCAGGGTAATTAGAATTACTCACACAGCCCAGAATGTGGGAGGCTTTCACAGGAGTGAGGCAGGATCCTTCCAAGACGAGTTCCCGGTCTTCACAGACCAAAGCAGCACGTTAAGGAGGAGTGAGGATGCAGTGGTGTAAGTGCCAGTCTTACTGCCACATCTGCTCTGTTTACAAAGCAGAAGCCACTGCTTCCCAAACCCTATATGACCTATGAAGTTTCAGTGGCTTGAATTTCCTGGATTTGCTTCTCAGCCCGCACACATCCAGGAGGGCTGCAGCCATCAGACGAGTGTGGTGGGGATAAAAACTCTCCTTCCTAATGTGCTTGGTTGATGTGAGGTACTGAGAGCATCACGGTGTTGTTCTGAAGTTGTGCTGCTGCTTAGAACTGAGCTGCAGTGGTGGAGCTGAGCTTCACATCACTGTTTGTGTTAGTTTACTCAAGAGCTCTCGGAGGTACGTGCAGATCCAAAGGGTGCGGGTTTCAGGAGCTGACCGTATCGGTTTCAGGAGCTGACTGTTGTCTTTCAGCAGCAGCAAAGCACGTGTGACACGTTAAGTGCCTTGGAAACGCAATGAGGTGTTGCGATTGCACTGAAGTATTTGGAATGCCTCCAAGCTGCACCTATGCTAAAGGAAAGGCTTGCTGCAAACTCTTCAGGCATCAAGCAGATTCCTCTTCCCTCAGTCCCACACATATCGAAGTGTCTGTGCCAGGATAAGTTTGTGTATCTTAGGGCTGGCGGATGTGCTGAGCAATACATCTGTCTGCACATATGCTACTGAGCACACGGGATGTGTGGCAAAGAGTGTGGAGAGGCTGCCCAGCCCCAGCTGGCTCAAGGTATTCATCCCTGGAATATCACAACAGCTGTGTGATTCATTTCTGTGGGGATAAATCTGTAATGGCTGCGTCTCAGTGATAAATACCATGTAAGTCGTCAAGGTTTTTCATGTGCTCCTTTTCATTTGCTGGTTATAGTCTTTCTGGCAAAAGTTGCTGGGCAGTTCTAAACCATAATGAGGAAAAAAGCTCCCCTCGTGATGCCTACCTGTTTGTAGTGGAAATGCTGTCAGCGTTTGCAAGAGAGAAGTTGCTGATGTCTGACTTGGTGAAAAAGAAATTTACTCCCGTGCATTTTGGCCCCCAGAGATGGTACCAGTAAAATTACAAAAGGTCCCCTTCCCCCCCCCGCCCCCCCACATACCTGTTATCAGCATTTTTAAAGTACAGTCATTCTGGCAGGAATTCAGATCTAGAATATATGAACACATTAACACCTTTTCCAGAGCCCTTTTATCAGAGACATTGTGTTCTCAAATAGGTCATAGAGACAACAGGAAAAGCAAGAAGTAACAAGACATTTTTGTGTAGCCGAAGTAACTTACTGGCTGCTGCTGCTGGGTCTTGCTGCAGAAGTAAAATAATTTTGATAAGAAGTTTCCTCTTTAAATAGACATTTGACTATGTGTCCTTTGGCTTTAAGGAAGTCTTAAAATCTTTCCTAGTTGCTTAGCTGTCTGGGTGGTTTTTGTTACTTTGAAGTTCGGCTTTATCTGCTGGCTTCATTCACAGACTAGCTGGCTGCTTATCACATCTGTGGATCAAATCTTCAAAGGTTTTGTCTGAAGAGCTGGGATTTATGATGTCACGTGGAATGCCCCTCGGAGGGCGTTGAGCCCATGGCAGCAGAATTGTGGGGAAAGGCTTTTGTGTGTAGGTGCTGGAGGCGGGAGGGGCTCGGGCTGCGCTGGAGGTGTGTGTGCGGTGGGGAGGTGCTGATAGCCAGGGAAGCGCAGCATTGCGAGCGCTGGCCCCTTTTCTGCTCGCAACACATAGAGAGTGTGGGAGACCAGAGCGCATTCCTAGACACAGACTCACCGTGTTGCTGCTTCCAGTAGAGCTGTGTGAAATGTCAGAAGGAATTAGACCCATGCTGGAACTGACAAGGACATCGGGCTCTGCAGCACTAGGCTTCGCTGCACTTCTACAGCCAAGCTTACCAACTACACTGAATGGGGAAAATGGAGAATTTTTTTTCCTTCAGAAAGGTGGCTTCTTATTAAAAGTTAAATTTAAAAAAAGTTTAAGTAGAAAAAAATAACAAAAAAGCTGCCTAGGTTTCTGCATACTTTAACAGCGAGCAGCAGCTGTCAAATCTGCAGCCAAGGCTGCCTTGTTCCAGCCCCAAGCGTCCCTGGAACAGCGTGCCAGCTGGGACGAACATCTCCAGGAAAAGCACATTGGAGTGCTCTTGCCTCTGGAACAGAGCATGGTTTTCAGGCTGTGTTCAGGCATGCCAGGCTTTGCTGACTGTACAAAAATGGGCGGGCTTGCTGCAGCATATGTTTGTTCCATTTTTGAGTGTATTGCGAGCAGCTTTAGCTGATTAGGTCACTGGAGATCATGCTTGGCTTCAGACAAGCACATACACAAGCAATACAACTGCATGTGCTGTGAGCTGGAGAGAGTACTCCGTGCTGATTTATACCTCTCAGCTTCCATTCAGGAGATGATGATTCACTTAAAGGATTGTAATGATCTCTTGAAACAGTATTGGAAAGAAAGCAATTTTTCCTTGGGTGAAGCACAGAGTTACCTCCTGCAGGAAGGTGAACGGACTGTAGGTGCTGTGAAGGCAGGGTAACCCCACTCACTGTGAAGGGTTTAGGAATGTATGTAGTTAATTTGGTATACTTGGAGATGTGGCTTCTTGCCGTCTTTGACTCCTCCATTAGAACGTGCGGCTGCTGCAAAGACAAGTTTCACGTGTGTGTGGTTGTATTCTTTGGCCAGAGCTGCTCTCTTTCAGCACTAAATACGCAGCCCCTCTTTGGGTCAGAGCTCCACCCCTGTGAAGGAGCAGAGCTGTTGAGGCTCCGGAGCCGCCGCTGTCCGCCTGCCATGGCTCCTCCTCTCCTCCCACCCTTGGGTGGAACCAGAGAAGGCAAAACTGGCCAGTAGTTAGCAGGCAGCAGAGCTCGCAAAACTGCTGCAGCAGCATGTCCCACTAGCCCGGTTAGCAGAGATTCTGTCCTTCCCGAGGTGCTGCTGCTGGGTGCAGGAGATGGTTATAGCAATGGGAGCAAGGAAAAATCTGAAAAGGAATGAGCAGCCGAGAGACCTGGCATTCCTTGGGCAGCTTCAAAGGGAGGTGAAGTATCTGAATCAGCGCAAGAGTAAATGAGCACTGGCTGCTGCCATGTTGGCAGAACAGAGCTGTTCAGAGGCAGTTGGACAAGTTTGTGGCTGATCCGGTTTATCCAGTGTTGAAGATGGGAAGTTATTTGTCTGCTCCAGCTTACTTCGCTCCCAAGGATCCCTTCCGGTAAGTCTTGCACAGGACTAGCAGTGGCCCTCCAGCGTGTGGTTTCCCCCCTGTGATGCCATCCCAGGCAGTCAGTGTGTGAGGCTGGAAGAATGAGGTCCCATGCTCGTGTACTGGAAACAGCCGGCCTCAAAATGGGATCCCATATTGCTTTCAGGAGGTGACAGGGAAGATTCCTATTGCCAGAACCTTCCCTGGTTTGAGAGAACAGCTCCAGTGTGTGCACAGCCAGGCAGGCTCCCTTCCAGAGAGCACTCGATGTGCCACTGTACCCTGTGCTTTGCTCACCAGCAGAGGAATGAGATTAATGTGGCTGCTGCTGCTTCTCTTCTAAAGCTCCTTGTGACTGGGTGAGGTGAGGTGCTGCTGTGGGAGTTCAGGAAGGTGATGTAATCTGCAGCGAGGCAGCACATAATCCTGTTTAAGAAATCAGGCACTTTGCAGGTAACTAGGGAGAGCAGCACAATTCCCTTACATGGAAAGGATTCTTCTGTGATATTTTGGTTAATTCAACTTTTAATCGGTTTTGGTCCAGTTGAACAAATGAGAATCGAGAGAGGCGATAGTTCCAGAGCAACACTTTGATTGCATTGCATCTCCACAGTGAGGAAAGTCAGTGGGGCTGAACACAGCCAGGCTGGTGATTGACACTGATGTGCTGATTAGGTGGGCGGACGGGGAAGGGCACAGCTTGCACTTTCATTGTCTCTCTCCTATCCCCTCTGCTCGGATTTACTTGTTATTGATCCTGGTCTGCAAACACTTTTGTACTGGTTTGGGAGTAAAAAGCCTTTTGGTAAAACCGTCTAGGATAGGACTAGATACTGCTGCACAGTTGCTGAGCTTCTTCAGGCAACTTTCTGAAACAGCAGCTGCTTTCAGAAGAAGGAAAGTGAGCAGACACTCATTATTTGTAATATGTGTAGGGTATTATGCTAAGCCATAGATACACCTTCTCCTGTGTATGTGGAAATAGTTTTGCATAGTCAGAGCTTAAGCATTCTGTCTTTCTAGTAGCCTGTTTTCTAGCGTCTGTTCTTCCTTGTCTGGTGTCTGTTATGTAGCCAGTGCACACGCTGCTGCTAAGCCCGGGTGAGTAAGCCTTTGGGTGAGCTGCAGGCTGGGGTAATGCCTTATTCTGCAGCTCTCTGTCTGCATGGCTGTCCTGTCCCTGCCCTGCCTGCAGAATTGGAACCACGGCTCTCCTGAGCCTGTCTAGCGTTAACTGATCTGGCCTGACAGTGTGTGTGAGGGGGGCATTTTGTTAATGAGCCCTTCTCGAAGGGATCTGTCTCTTCAGTGCCAGGGAAGTCTTTGCTTCCACGAAGGTATTGGTTTTCATTTAGCTATAAAAGAGATACCACCTGCCATCAGTGCTGCTTTTCAACTGAAATTAGCCTGGTTACCTGTTGTGACCTGATCCTCCTACCATCCCCCACAAACCCAAGTGTTCATGGAGCAGTGATTTGTGAGCTCTATCTGCACTTGCTGTGCTGCAGAGCATCAGGGCTGAACTCTGCACCCAGATGTTGCCTGCAGTTCCTGGAGGATGGCTGCGGGAGGCAGAATAATTTATTCTGTATAAGCAAAGCTGGGAAGTGAAGAATTATAATGTCTGGTCTGTATAATCAGTACAGGGTTCTGCAGCTCTGAAAATGGTGGCTGGGCAGCAGGAGGAAACACGTCAGGTATGGCTGTTAGCAGTCCTCCATGAAAGTTGATTACCATGATTTGCTAGTCTGTAATAAGAATAGCAAATAATCCAGGAGAAGATTAGTGGTTTCTAATCTATAAAAGATAGAGGAGCGTGACATACTCCTTTCTTTTGGTTGTGGTGACTGGCAAAGGTTAGCTTCCTTAATACTTGTAGCAGTAATTGTATTCCTGTCTCAGCTGATGTGAACCGTGGTGCAAGGGCACAGCTCCAGTGAGGCCGGAGAGGAAGAAATGGCAACTCTTGTATCTTCTGGGATAAAATTCTGACATATCTCTTCAATGAGAGCCTTGTGGAACAGTCGTGGTGCTTTTATCATTTGGTGAAGGCATCGAAGCCGTACCTGTGTGCTGTCAGCCAGTTTCCCACACCTGCCAAATCTAGGCCTTTTCAAGGTTTGTAACATGTACAATGCATGTAACAAAGTAATGCAAGTAACAAAGGTACTGCACGGCAGCATGGGCTGCAGCCGTGTCCTGTTCCTGGCAGGGATTAAGGAAGCAGCCAGTTAGACCCTTTTCCAGCATCCAGCCTCTCCAGGGCTGCTTGCTCTGTTCCTGTTGCCTCATTGCCCAGGGTGGGGTTCTGAGCCTTAAGCTGCAAACTTGTCCTGCCCAGATTTGTTTAATTACATAGCAGAGAGCTGACTGCTTGCTGGCTCCACCTCCTCACCTTCATTTTGCTATGAGTGTGTTCCAAATTAGATACCAGTGCCTATTTCCGGATGGAAGCAAACTTAAACCAAGTGCTATAAGGTTGAATCAAACCATTTAGTACTAGGAGAAGGGTGAAGGGAAGACAAGTGCACATGATCCTGTGGAGCTCACCTAAACAGAATTGCAGTTTGTATTGCTTTTGCAGAAATTTTTCATTTACTTAGGGAGAAAAAGGAAGGGGTTGAAGGTGAAATTGAAGAGGGGTGAGGAGGGGAAGGTGATGTACTTAAAAACAAGTAAGTGACAGTGACCCACCTGCTTGGGGAGAACATAGGAAGTCAAGTCCTGAAATCCTAGTGAAGCAGTCTCCAGCTTTGCTGTCTGCATCCCAGGTGCAGGTCTGGTCACAGCTCCCTGTTTGAAGATGTAATCACTCCTGGAGCACACACACTGGTACAGGCATGCATGGAGGAGTTGGATACGTCTGAGGGATCCGATTTGCCCGTGCTGAGCCAGATGTTCCTGCCACAAAGTGATAGAAATCTTTGCTGTTGGTCTCCACTTGCTCTTTTTTCCCTCCCACTCACCTATTTGCTCATTCAGCACGGGGTATTTACTGCAAATGGGAGCCAAAGGCCAGTGGTTGAAGGCAGAATGCACTGGGACGCCCTCTGGGTCTCTTGCATACCAGGAGCAGAGTGTAACCATGACAGTGCCCCCAGGCTGGGGCTCTAGTGATGTATGTACCATGTACAACAATCTTAAATCACTGTTCCCTCTGCTTCACACAAAATTGGCAGGGCCTGTTCCATGTGCTGGAGTTCTTTCCCATCATTTGGAGGGGGGACAGGACTTGATGCTCCTCAGCTGGGAGAACACTGTAGAAGCCAGATACATTTTAAGGAGCAATCTTCCTGAGGGGAGGGTATGGCACTGAGTATTCCACGAGGTGTTTCCCTAAAGCCAAAGGCTGCTTCCAAGCAGCTTTACCTTGTTGCTTTGCAGTCTTTTGAGATGGAGCAAATAACTCTCTCTCTGCTTTCCTGGAGCATGGCCAGCCCCACATATCATCACACTCATTACAAGCTGCTGGAGTTTACAAGGAATGTCTTTGGCACAAATAAGCTTTTAGGAAGCTCGTGAGAGGTGAAGTCAACTGCAGCTCTCATCTTAGCCCTGGGAGCATGTAAAAAGTGCTCCTCCAGTGCCAGCAGCAGACTCCAGCACACTGGGTGCTGAGGGAGACTGCCTGCCCAGAGGGACACCCACCTAAACCCCCATCCCACTGCAATGGTTCCCCCCCAGTGCAGCAACTGAGACAGGTGTTGGGGTAGGAGACAGAAGAAAGTCTTCTGACATTTGGGAAAACATTGTACCGATGACAGCATTGATCCTCAAGGTGTTTCTTTGAACCAGTTATTGGTGACTAATCTGCTTTGGATTCTGCACTCAGAAAAGCCCAATGCCAGACTTATTTTCCTTTTAAAGTCTGAGAACATGCTGCCCAGGGCTAATGGAATAATCCTTACTGATGCAACTGATGCCTTATCTTTCCAGTAAGTCACACCTCCATGCTGCTGAAGTTAAACTCCCTTGCCCAGTGCATCCTGCTGAGGCAGGATTATTCTGTATTCAGCAAGCCTGGGTTCTGGTTGTGATTTGCTAAAAAGGTGTCTGCAGTAGAATTGCTGAATTTTTTTTCCTTGAATTTTTTTTTGGGGGGGGAGGGGGGAGATTTGTTTCTTGAAAGGATGTAGATAGATGATTAATAATGGTTTCTTGTTCAAATAGAGGGTGATGGATATGTGAAGGATTTGGGGATTCTCTTAATGAAGTCAGAGAATTAGTTTCATTTAGGGTTTTTTTGGTGAGTTGCTTGTGGTGTTTTTTTTCTCATGTGCTGTGATCAGCAGAAGGGAGAGCAATTGGCTGGGAGAGGTGGGCTTTCATCACATTTAATTGGTAGATGCAGTAA
This sequence comes from Nicator chloris, assembly GCA_013400495.1. NCBI lineage: Eukaryota > Metazoa > Chordata > Aves > Passeriformes > Pycnonotidae > Nicator > Nicator chloris. The sequence goes on from WAAE01020019.1 coordinate 239,386, forward strand.
GAATATGGAGCTCAGGGGATGAACTTATTTGAAAACTCCCTCAAATGCAGAGTGCTGCAGTTTACCTTTTGGGAGAGGCCTTCCAACAGAACAATAGAAAAGCTTTCCAGAACGGTTGGTGCAGAACTGGCTTTGCACTTCAAAGGGAAGTGGATCCTGCCTCTCTGTCCCACTTCCTAAACTGGCTGAGGAGGCAGGTGCCCTGGCACAAGGGTGATGCTATAGAAACACTAAGCAGAAACAGAGCAGAGCTCTCACTGTGCTGGGCAGCTCTGCAGCTGGAAACTTGGAAATCCAGAAAGAGGGAGAAAGCAGAGGAGCAAAATTTATAAACTACAGTTGTGTTTCAATGTGTGGAATTTGTTTTAAACTTTGGAAGCTTCTTTTTCTTTGTACTGGTTGAATCCACCTCTCCTTACAAACCTTGGGTTTGGTGCTAATTTTCAGATCAAAGAGCACTGGGAAGTGAAAGGTTTAGTACATCATAACTGACAGACCTACCTGGTGGTGAGCTGCTGCTGAATGTCTGTATTCTCCATGCAGGAAAAGACCATTGATTTGTGATTTGTTGCGAACTGGAGCTTTGTTCCTTTGTTTCCTTCAAGGTGCTCTGAATGCCAGGATCCCCTCACTAACTGGTACTATGAGAAAGATGGGAAGCTGTACTGTCACAAAGACTACTGGGGCAAGTTTGGGGAATCTTGCCATGGCTGCTCTCTGCTGATGACTGGACCTGTGATGGTAAGGACTTTGAAGGACTCCTGCCCGGAGGCAGGACGTGTCTGCCTCCATCTCCTCAAGCTTAGTTGGGAGTTATCTTAGTTATTCAGATAACCAAATAAGCTGAGAGTAATAATCTCCTTGTTGCTCTAATCTCTAATCAAAGATTAGAAATGAAGCTTGTGTGTGCAGATTCTAGATAAAAATTAATTTTGAATGGGGGTAGCTGTTAAAGGAGGGAGATGTGAGGATCTGAAGCGTATGAACAAATCAGTTGCTGAAAAGTACAGACCTGAGAAGCAGCAAGGTGATTCAGGGGACATTGTTCAGTTTCCTGTAGTGCAGTGCCTCAGTGTCTCCAGGGGTGATTTTCCACTGCCCTGTGGAGTCAAAGCTCTCAGCTCAGGACAAGCAGCAGGTTCTGGCTGTGGGAAGGTTGCCGTCCAAGTCCCACCTGGGTTGTGGCCAGAGTACTTTTTCAGGCTGACAGTGTCTTGAAGCAGTGTTAGCCCCAACTGCTTTGATGCATCGAACTCCTCCTGCACAATATGGGCTCATCTAAATGTTCCCCTCCTGCCACAACCTTGCAACTATTTAAACTTTAAAACTGCCAAGAATGAAACAAAACCGTTCTTTTTCTAGAGCCTAAATAAAAAGCAGGATGGTACTCAGTAATACGATTGCTAACTCAAAAGGAAATACTGAAAAATGTGCAGACAATTTCTCATTGCCTGCAAAAGTCTTTGCATAATAGTGTCACTAAAGGAAGTTCTCATAAGGAAAATAGAAAACTAGACCAATTAATAAAAATATTCTTTAAAGGTATTTTTTGTCGTGGTTCACGCTTTTTTTTCTGTCAGCTGGCTGGTTAAATATCTGAATTTGTGCTCTGCCTGTCTGCCAAAAAAAAAAAAAGCCCTTTCAGCTTTATTAATTCAGGCGTAACATTAGTTATCTTGCCAAGAGCAACTGAACAGGAAGGTTTAATACCTTGTTTACTAGTCTGAAGCAGACTATCGACTATTTTTGATAGTTGAGCAGCTGCCAAATATAGCAGTGGTTCCTAGGACACGAGCTTTGCTTAGAGTGTTTATGTGTTTGTTTTGGAGTTCTGCAAACAAGGTGCCATGGATGGGGTTCAGGAAAGACAGACTGGACTAATATAACTCTCCAGTCAAAAACTGCCACTTGCCTTGGAGATGTGAATGAACACGTTCATTGGAGAGGAAAGCAGGAGCTGCATCTGCTGATGGGTTTTGGCCCTCCTAGGCTACTCCCTTTTCTGTCTGTAGGTGGCTGGCGAATACAAGTTTCACCCCGAGTGCTTTGCTTGTATGAGCTGCAAAGTGATCATCGAAGATGGGGACACCTATGCACTGGTGCAACATTCCACTCTCTACTGGTAAGAGGAGCTGCCCTTTGCCACAGAGCTGCTTCCCGCTGAGTGCAAGCCGCGTGCAGCTGGCTCAGAGTGGTTTAGCTGAATGTTGCTCTGAGGAATGCCAGGAAGCTGCTTTTGAGGGAGGGAGGAAGGAGTGGTGTAAACACTAAAACTATGGCTTGTGGTCAGTGAGAGAACTCAGATGTGTTAGTTTGGCAGGGAGGGATGGGACATAGCTATAATGACTTTCTTCACTTCTTCCAGTGGAAAATGCCATAACCAGATTGTGCTGACACCAATGATAGAAAAACACTCCACTGAGTCTCTGCGTGAGCAGCTGCCTTATACATTGACCCTCATCTCCATGCCAGCAGCCACGGATGGCAAGAGGGGGTTCTCTGTGTCTGTTGAAGGTGGCTGCTCCAGCTATGCTACTGGTGTCCAGGTGAAAGAGTGAGTATGACCACATTTTGTGCAATGTACGTGTCAGTGCAGAGGGAGCTGGTTAAAATCCTTCAGCACTGTTGTCCTGAGGGAATCTTGGCAGTACAGGGACGTAGGTTGGCTAATAGTCATTTGTATTTGGTCTTCATTTCAGTCTTGTGACAACCTTAACTGATAATTGTTATCTCTCAGTGCTGTCTCCTTCAGTGAACACAAAACATTTGGACTAAAATTTTACCACTGGTGATTCGAAGAGCTCTCTCCAAACCAGCTCAGACCTAAGCACTTGGTCTAATGGAAGCTCCCCATGTTGGTAGATTAGCATTGTTTCATTTCAAAATACCAATATTTTGAGCATATTTTTGATACTTTTGGCTAAACTGACTTCACATACAGCCTGTAATTCCCATCTTTAGAGTTAACAGGATGCACATCAGCCCAGATGTCCGAAATGCCATCCACCCTGCAGATCGTATCCTGGAGATCAATGGAGCTCCTATTCGTACATTACAGGTGGAGGAGGTGGGTAGAGTTCTATTCTGAAGCCTCCTTCTCCTCTGCCTTCCTAGATCTTTTGTCTTTCCTGACACTGTTCTCCCACCCTACATACAGTGTGTGTACGCCACTAGTACTCCTGCTGACAGGAGGAATAAACATGAAGGCAAGCTTTGCCTTCCAGCTGGAGAGGAAAATGTAGCAGATGGAAATGCAATTAGGATTCAGTCCTGATTTTGTGGCATTCAAATGTGAAGGGAGGCAATAAGGAAAGTCTAGGGCTGTGACAGAGGACAGAGAGGCTGTGAAGACTTCCCAGGAACTGCTGGTGAAGTGCACAGTTCTGATCCTTTTAGAGGTACTGCTAATACACAAGGGCCTAGCTGATCCTAGGGACATTTCCCATTGCAAAAAACCTATTTGCTCTCTGTATTTACAAGTATATGCTTTCTACATATATCAGGTGATGCTGCAAGAGTGTAAGGGGAGGCACAATTACCTTCACTTCCCAAGGGTTTTATTTACTATTGGTGCTGAAGAGAACATGAGGAGCACAAGGCATCTCTCAGATAAATCTCCGTGCAGCTTTTGCAAAGCTGTTTTTTGCAGCACCATTCAGGGTAGAAACTTGTGTAGTCTTTGAACACTTCTCAGAAAAAGAAAAGTATTTAATAGTCATAAAATACCAGACTGGAAAGCACCTCAAGGATCATTTGGTCCAATCTTTCTTGGCAAAAGCACTATCTAGAGCACTATGTCCAGCTAAAATATAAATGTGTCCAGCATTGGGGAATCCACTACTTTGCTGGGGAGATTATTCCAAAGGCTGATTGTTTTTTGTAAAAAACTGTCTTTGTGTCTACCTGGAATCTTTCCAGGATTAACTTGTACTTGTTACCCCTTGTATTTTCCATGTAACTCCCTGTAGAAAGGGAGTCTCCATCTTCTTTGTAGCCACTCTTTAAATACTGGAACATGGTGATAAGGTCTCCCCTAAACCTTCTCTTCTCAAGGCTGAACACACCCAGTTATCTCAGCCTTTCCTCACGTGGCAGCTTCACAGCACTTCAGTCATCTTTGTGGCCCCTCTCTGGACCCTCTCCAGCCTGTCCACATCTTCTTTATATGGGTTACTTGTAGCTGACCAGAAAGAAGTATTGGATAGCACAAGGAACTTCTGTGTTGCCGGCCTGATTTGTCTGGTAGACAGTTGTGGTGCACACAACTAAACCACAGCTATGGAGTGATCTCACTGAACTCTCTCCTCTGATTCCTGAGGGGCATTCCCTGTGTCTCCTCTGTCTCCTGTCGTTTGCATTCCTCCTGCCTGCTGCTATCCTGCCCTGTGGTTTGATTTCAGGTGGAGGAATTGATTCGCAAGACAAGCCAGACCCTTCAGCTGCTGATAGAGCACGACCCTGTGTCGCAGCGCTTGGACAGGCTCCGCTTGGACTCCCGTCTTCCCAGCCACATAAAGACACCCATCTCCCCACGCTCCCTCTCTCCTCTGGACATCAAGGAGAACCTGGAAGGAACACTCCGACGGCGCTCCCTCAGGTAAGGACTTGGAAGCACTGCCTCTGAGCTGTCTTGCCTTTGCCCTGTGCTCCCTGGCTGGGCAGCTCAGGCCTTGTGATCGCAATGACTGTGGGGACAGGGCTCATCTCTGGTGTGAGCTGTGGTATAAACCACTGGGGAAGTCATGGAGAGCTTTGGATTCTGCTGTAGATGTATACTCTCTCTCCATTGCCTTTCAGGATGACAAACTTGTCTTAACAAAAATAAGGAGCTCTGCTGTTATCAGAGAAAAGCTACTAAGTTTCAGAGTCAGAAAATGTAAAGGTCAGGTTTTTACCAGCCTTAGATGACTGTGGAAGAACGTGTCCTTAAGGGGAATCTGGCTGAGACCTGGGACTTGGGAAAAAGTATTTCTAAGAGTGGAGCACTCCGTTGCTCGTTTAGGCTTTTACCAGTACTTTGTTTAGAGATAGCAAGTGATGTGTCTTCACAGCTTCCTCCCCCTGTTCTCAGAGCTCCACCTCAGACTGCCAGTGCAGGAGAGGTTGGTGGTGTTGTTGTCAGGCAGCTCTGACTTGGAATCTGCTCTGGATTCATAAGGAGCTTTCACAGTGCTAGGAGAGCATCTGGCTTTGGAGATAGTAAAAGCACTGGAGCACATTAGAAACTGGTTGCTTAGCAGTGAACAATGGGATATGCTGGACCAAAGGTTACCCAGCAGCTTCCCTGATCTTCCTATCATACTTGTTTTCCAGGCGAAGTAACAGCATTTCTAAGTCTCCTGGCCCCAGCTCTCCAAAGGAACCTCTCCTTCTGAGCCGTGACATCAGTCGTTCTGAATCCCTGCGCTCCTCTTCCAGCTGCTCCCAGCAAATCTTCCGGCCCTGTGACCTGATCCATGGCGAAGTTCTAGGGAAAGGATTTTTTGGACAAGCAATCAAGGTGAGGGAGGTCCTCAAACATTCCTCAATTACTTTGATTGCAGAAATGTCTGCCTATCTTGGCATCCTTCACCACAGTCTCAGTGGTTTTGCCTTGCCGATAGCAATCAGTCTTGGATATTCCCTGGTTTGCTCTGAGATCCATTTCTGTTTCATTCCCTGACCATGAGTGTCTCTGACTGCAGATGGTTTTGACTTTGTCCCCTTTGAATGTCAACTTTGGCCATACGTGTTCATCTCCTGAGTTAGATTTAGCACTCCAGAGTGCCTGTCACAGCAGCCTCCTGGGTGAGGTGAGGAGAACAGGGAACAGGCTACCCTTCCTCTTGTGAGCATCTTTCTTAAGATGAGGTGCATTCAGCTCACCAGCATTTCTTACCCACCCATAGTGTGGCATGTTCAGGGGTTTGCTAGGCTGATGTAGTGGCCATGTCTGAACCCCTGGCACAGCCTAAATGGCTCGTCATTGTGGGCATAGTGGTCAGGTCTTGCATGACTCTCACAGTTCTAATCTCAATCAATAGCAGTTCTCTTGCATTTAAGCTCTCTGATCTTGACTGGGGGTACTCCAGCAGTTCCTATCCCAACATTCCTGACAGTATCAGGGGCAACTTCCTCTGCCTTGTTAAGGTTCTGTGAGCTCCTCCGTACTCAGACTGCACTGACCATGGGATGGGACTTCTCCCCTTACACTGGTATAAGCTTGAGGTGTCCAGCCACCATGTTCATCTCATGCTTCCATGGAGGTAATAAGCCAGCACTACAAACCCAATGCTTGATCCATACTAATGAGCATATTTCTCTTCTCCTCTGCTCATAGAGAAATAACAGGTGCAGGTAAGTGGAACCTTTGCTCTGTCGCATGCTTTTGTCATCTGTGTCCCAGCAGTTACTGGCACAAAGGCATTTCTTTTCTGCTCAAATTACCCCATGCCTATCCTGTTCTGGTGCATGCTCTGGGAGTTAAATTTGCCCCCATGGAGTTTCATGTGACACTTGTTTCAGTTTTGCTGGTATGTCAGCTTAAGAATTCCACTTAGCCTTGCCTTTGTCTCTTCACTTCCCTTTATCATTGGATATTAGATGTCCTTGGCTTTCATATCCCTGGCTGAAACATGCAGTGTTCTCTGGCTCATTACTTGTGTATGGATGCTTGATTTCAGACGGGAGCAGAAGAATATTGTACTCTTGCTTCTGTTGTGTTATTCCATGCACTCACATTCCACCTGTGTCAGCTTTGTTATATCCATGGCTCCAAACAGAACTAGTGTGTCACGGTGTTTGTTTGCAAGAACTCCTAAGCTTCCTAAGTACTATAGCTAGGTCATGTGTTCTTAGTTTTAGTTCTAGAGGATTTCCAAAGGACTTTTTTGTCTCTTACTTAAAAAAAAAAAAGTGACATTTTTCTTAGGCTTCAGATTGACTGGGTGTGATGCAGCAAGTACTGTATCTGTTCACATAATTCTCTTCTGATCAGAGAGGCAAGGTGGTTGTTTAGTTCCCTGGAGATCTTAGGGAGCCAGAGCTGTCCAAGTTAAGCAAACAAAGAGGAGAGGATTTCCAGGAAAATGTGCTCATAGGAATTTGGACCCTTTCTACTCACTCCTGCACCCCGTGCAAGCAAGCCTGAGCTGGTTACAAAAACCCTCCATAATACAGCAAAATGCCAGGAACTAGTTGGAGACAGGCAAACTGTTCTTGAGGAACTGGAAATGCTTTCCATGTCAAGAGCCAGGAAATTTATTACCTCATTATTATGATGGATTTCTTTGTGTTTTCCACTGTTTTAGGACATTCCTTGCAGGTTGAGACACAGTGCTCCAAAGGAGCAAGGTAAAATTAACTGCTTCCTGCCTTAACTGAACAGCCTGTGCACTCCAGTTCCACTTGCATGTGGATGAGATTCAGATTCCCCATAAAACCAAAGCATTTATAATGCAGTTTGGGATGGTTTGGTTTGGTTTCTGATGCAGGTGAACGTTAATTCCTTTGCTGATGCAAAATGTAGTTGGTGAAGCCTGTGTACAAAATGTGAGCATCCCGCTGGACAAATGCGTTCTGTAAGGGAACTTTGAAGCATGCACCACTGTGGAGGCTTTGGCAGCCTGTGTGCACACTTAGCCCTGTGCTACCCAAACTGGAGCCTTCAGCTCTGGGTCTTGGCATGATCCTCTGTCAGCTTTAGGTAGTTTCTGTTTCACCTACACCATCTTTGGTGAATTCCAAAGGAGAAGTTTCATGCGGTTTTTGGCAGATCCCTGGGCTCTGAATTTCCTCCCATCTCTATTCTCTGGATGGAGGGGAATGTTTCACTTTTTCAGAAGTCACAGGAGCATTGGAGCTATGTATTCTTGAACCTTGCCTGTAGTTGTGGGTTTTGTTTCCACCAGGTGACTCACAAAGCAACAGGAAAGGTGATGGTGATGAAGGAGCTGATTCGTTGTGATGAAGAAACACAGAAGACTTTCCTGACAGAGGTAGGAGCAGGATTTCAAAAAGCTTCTAAGCCAGTAGTGTAGTGGAACTCTCCCATCTTCTCCAGAGAGAGAGATGCTGCCAGCAACCTGGCAGGAATGAAGGTGCTGAGGAGGGAGACATTGCATGGGGAAAAGCTGACATGAGCTGAATGTTTGCTGCAGTGAAGTGTGACTCACAGTGGGCAATAGACATTGCTTCAGCTCCAGTTCATTAATTTTTCAGTGATAAGAGCAGCTTCAGTGAGAGGCAAATTGAGCTGTGCAGTACATAAAGGCTTTATCCCTTGAGCCTTGTGCATAAGTACAAAGGATGAGGGCCAATATCTGTAAGATATTTAAGACTCATGCTGTATTTAAGCAAAACTATTTTCTTGGTGGCTGCCTACCATGTTTTTCAAAGTCAGATTTAGCTTAAAGGCAGCTCCCTAACATCTGACACTGCTGTTGTGGCCCTGACACACACAGCACAGACACAGTAGCTGCCCTGGAGAGTTTCTCACTCTGAAAAGTTAGCCAGACTCAAGGGTCCTCTCCTTAAAGACTAAGATCAGGTTAATTGCACAGCATGAAAATGAAGAGGCAACACTTAATTGACTGCCTTAAGGTTGGGGTTTGAGTGTTCTTTGTGATCCCTGAACAGGACTTGCAGTGCTGGAGTGCTTTTCACCACAGAATGGATCAGTCAGGACTTGTTCCATTCACTTTTTGGGGTGGGATGTGTCTGCTTGCAGGTGAAGGTGATGCGCAGCCTGGACCACCCCAATGTGCTGAAGTTCATTGGTGTGCTGTACAAGGACAAGAAGCTGAATCTCCTCACAGAGTACATTGAGGGGGGCACGCTGAAGGACTTCCTCCGCAATGCAGTGAGTATGGACACCTGGGAGACCTGTACTCAGTGAGCCTGAGTGCTGATGGTTGTACCAGCCTTATGTACTTGTTAGTCTTCTTCTTTGGAGCTGTGTAGTAAAGCTGCTTTGTAGCTGTGGGAGAGCTTGAGGCAGGAAGCCTCTTCTTTCCAGGGCTGTATCGTGTGTCTCTGACTGCTGTAAGAGTCCCTGTTGTGAAGGAACTGCTGTCACCAGTCCCTGACAGATGGTCCCTGACCACTGAGGATTTGTCTTTCAGGACCCATTCCCCTGGCAGCAGAAGGTCAGCTTTGCCAAAGGGATTGCCTCTGGAATGGTGAGTTAGACTGTCACTTCATAACAGAGCAAACTCTGGGGTCAGGGTTAGTGGCTTCAGGAGGGTGGTGTATGAGCGGCTGTGGATGCTGCCTGACTACTGGAATTGGGTTGTAGAGTGTGTAAATGCTCAACTGGGAACCCCTAACACCAGCTTTTCTCCTGTTCCAGGCTTACTTGCACTCCATGTGCATCATTCACAGAGACCTGAATTCACACAATTGCCTGATCAAGCTGGTGAGTTACACCTCAGTTCCCACAGCATGCTTCTCCTCTCTTTGGCATCTTCCTCCTTTAGTTTTCTCTACATGATGTTCCCTCTTTTGTCAGGGTGGAACTGATTTCAGAGAGGCTTTGTGCCCCAGGCAAAGGAGCTTTATTCTGACACAGGATTTTCCAGACTGATCTAGCTTTCACTGTTTGTGTTCTGTTCTCTTACCACCCTTCCTCTGGTAGCAGCTCCTATAAGAGTCACTTTCTGAGAGTTAGTACAGCTCTGTTCTTTATCTCAACTATGAGATGTTCTCTGCAGCTGTTTCTGTTCTTTTAACCACTTGATGACGTTTTATTGGCACTCAGGATTCAGACAAGTGTGTAGGTGTGTGCACGTGTGTGTTCTCTCTTTTTTTAAGTGCTGGGCCACAAGATTTTTGTGTAGTTTCATTCCTTCAGCCTGCCCTTTTTCACTTGGCTTCAGACAACCCAGGAAGAAAGTCCAAGTTAATTCCTGACCAGGTAAAAGAGGAAGATCTAAAAGGAAAGATCCAGGTTTTCCCTGGCAAGTGTAGCCAAACTGATGGGATAAGTGCTAGCAACCACACAGGAAATAAGACAATGAAGGGAGGAAGTGATGAGTAGGGATCATGAATTGGGTGTCTTACACCTGTCTGGACATCTTACTATGCTGTGTGGCTGCAGTATGGTATAGTTTTCCTTGGGCTATAGTTGGTAGTGAACAGGAATTGTAGCCTCTTTGCTCCTGAAGGGGGCTGAGACTAATCAGTGGCTTGTACTAAATCCCCTGTGCAGGATAGGACAGTGGTGGTGGCTGACTTTGGCCTGTCTCGGCTGATTGTGGAGGAAAGGAAGAAGCCCACTTTGGAGAAGCCGTCTGCCAAGAAACGAACGCTGCGCAAGAGCGACAGGAAAAAGCGCTACACGGTGGTTGGGAACCCCTACTGGATGGCCCCAGAGATGCTGAATGGTAAGAGTCCAGTAGCAGGGAGCAGGCAAGGAGACAGCCTGTGACAAGGTACAGAGATGACAGGATTACTGTAAGTTTCTGTGCCCCAGTAACAATGAAACCTTTTAGGGCCTGTGGTTTTAGACCTGCTAATGTGGAAGCTTATCTATACACACAGAAGCCATAGCTGCAGTCCTGCAGTACCTGGCCTGGTAAGCCTTTGTACCAGCCCAGGTAATGTTTCTGGCTTCACAACAGGATTCTTCAGGAGGGCAACAGAAGTAAACTTGCTACAATCCAAACAAAAGAGGCCTGAGATAAAACTGAACCCAAGATCAATTTCTGTTATAGCCTCATTCTTTGGAACTGCCCCTTGAAACAGGGAACGACTGCACTCCGGGATGAGGTTTACATGTGCTGTTGCATAGATCTAGGGAGAGGCCATCTGCTGCCAGGTTTGCTGAAGCCTCAGGATTCAGGTGGGAGTTGTCCAAGTGCAGGGAAATCTGGGTTTTGACATGCAGCTCTCAGCTGCATTAAGGTTGAGCTGTAACCCTTAGGGGAAAAGCTGCCCCTGCAGGAGTTGAGGTGAGGGTGACACACAGTGGATACAATTCCCTCCTAATGAGAGCAGGTCTCTGACCAGGTTGGGCAGTTTGGCTGGCTGAATATCAGCACTGACCAGCACAGTCTACTGGGGAAGGGAGGACTAGGCTCCTCTCCCCCAGCTCAGTTTTCCATGTTGCTTTCTTGTGTACTGTTCCGTTTGCCTTTCCTCAAGGCCTCCAGCCCTAAAGGAGTCAGAGGCTGCTTCTCAGAGTTTGTCTCAGTCCTGGCATTTGTCAAAGAGAACAGCAAAAGCAGAGTCTGACATTACCTCTGAAAGCAAGGTTGTTTACCAGCTACTGGCTTGGGAGGGGTGTGTCTGTAAGCACAGCATGGCATGCTGGAGCCTGCCAGCTTTCCCAGGATCAAAGTGCTGCTGGTGTGTAATTTATTATCTCTGCAGTCACTGCAGCAGGGACTTGCTGGCTGCTGGGGAAGCTGAGCACTGGCTCCATGCACTGTAGAGATGCACAAGAACAGCAATCAATGGAAATGGGCAGAAGCTTTGCACAGTCATCCTTAGCATTAGCTCAGACCTGATACAGTGTTGTCCTGTAATTCCCCAGTACAAGAGATAAGCAGTCTTAAAATCTGTAATGGCAGTGTAATGCAGTTGGTATACAAGATCTTGGGGTGACTGATCCTGCTCAGGTTTAAGCCTTGCTTTGTCTCCTGTTTTAGGGCCCTCCAGGGAATAGTCTTAGTTAAGCTTTGTGCTGGCAGCTCCTGAAACAGCTGGATGGGTAACTGTCTCTTTACAGAGCTGAATGTCTCATGTTTCCTACAGGACAGAGCTACGATGAGATGGTGGACATTTTTTCGTTTGGGATTGTTCTCTGCGAGGTAAGACAAGGACATAACGTGGCACCTTTAATGGCCCTTGTCCCCACCTCTGTGCACACACGGTATCAGCCAGATCTCTGCATCGGAGTGTGCAGCCTGTGACCTAACTGCACGTTATTAGTGAATCAGACTGGGAGAACAAGCTTACCCTGCCTCTGTTTCCTCAGGGAAGGTAACTGTCTTGTAGTTTTCTGGTCCCAGTTTCTTCCTTGACTGAGAGAAGCTGTAACAAAGTCATCAGGTTCTGACTGAGCCTGCTATCCATTTGAAAGTAGATGTATTCCCTAGAACTGTGATGCTTTTTTCTTTTTCTGTCTCATTAAAAGAACAATCAGCTGCATAATCTCAGCAAATTCAGGGCCTCCACTGGGGATGGCACTTCACTTCAAAGAAGTGGAAACAAAAACCTCTTTGCAGGTCGATTAGTGAAGCTTGCACCCTGAAGTCTGTTGGCTTAGTTTATTTCTGAGCCAATGCAGAGTCTGACTATTATATCAGGCTTTTCTATCTGCAGAACAAAAAGCAGCACTTGAAATCTGCAAGGTATTTTCAATTTAAAATGTATGTGTGTATGACTGAAAACATAGATAAAAGGCAGGGTGTTACGTGTAACGCAGCAGTTGCAGGAACACCAGGGGATGCCAGCACAGTTTCATTTTCAGTGTTTGGATGAAGGGGACAGAGAAAATGTCTGTGCATAAATCTTTGTGGCCTCATCTGGAGTTCTGTTTACATTGAGTCCTCTTCTCAGAGAATGTTGTAGTTGTAAGTGATAGATTTAGGAACTTGAAAAATCTGTATGTGGGATTAAAACAATTGTTTCATCTAGAAAAAAAAGACAAATAAGAGGGTAGTAGCATATGAACATTCTCCTTGTCACCAAAACAATGATGCTAAAAAAAATTAAACACTTAAACAGATAAGGAAATAAACCTGCCAAAATACATAACAGGCATTTCTGTCTAGTTACAGGATGTGGCTGTTGTGCTGAGTTACTGGCACAGAAAAGCCTGGGTGGTTATAAATAACATCCTGTCTATGATACCCGATGAGGCTTTAAACCTAATGCTCTGTCCATGTGAAAGTTTGTATTGACCTTGTGAGTCCAGATCACCCCCACAGCTCTCTGCTGTGAGCTCCTTCCCTCCTACATTTGTGTTGGAGGTGCTGAGCACTGGGGGCAATGCTGGGGCAGGGCTTCCCTGTCCACTCAGCTCTTTACTGGCTCTCCTTTACCTGCAGCCTCCTGGGTGTCAGTTGTGGTTGTTCTTGTCTGTCCCAGCCCTCGGGGTGTGGTGGGGATTGAATCTGTCCGGCAGAACAACTCAGGGATGCTGTTGGCTTCCCAGCATTGTTTAGGACAGGCTCTGTACTAAGGGGCTTTGCTGACAGTGTGGTAAGATGGTTAGGGGAGGGGATGGGGTGGTGATGCAGGTTGCCTTGATTACCTGCAATCAGGAGGGGCTGCATCATCCCCAGCTGCAAGACACTGTGGACCTCCCTGAGAGGGGCACATCATGCTGTGTCTTCTGGCAGAGAGACCCTGGGCAGAAGGAGAAGGCATCAGGGACTTCGTCCACAGCCATGGACACATCGCCAGGTCCTGAAAAAGTTGCCAGTGAAGTTTGTCTGTACTGAGTGCCATGAGCTAGGGGCTTCATTGGAAAGGAAGAACAGTGTTTCTGTTATTTCCTTTCCACCATAATGGTTTGAAGGAGCCCCTGCCTGATGCAGAAGTTCCCTGTTAACACTCTGGAACTGTTGCAGTACTTAAGTGCTTCTCTCATTTTTCCCTAGATCATAGGCCAGGTTTATGCTGACCCAGACTGTCTCCCACGCACACTGGATTTTGGCCTTAATGTCAAGCTGTTCTGGGAGAAGTTTGTTCCTGCTGATTGTCCTCCAGCTTTTTTCCCTCTGGCTGCTATTTGCTGCAGACTGGAACCAGAGAGCAGGTAGGTTTGGGGTCTGGAGGACTCCTCCTTGAAGCCAGCAGGATGTGTCTGTATTCCCATAGGGGAAGGACTGCTCTGCACTAGAGGGCAGCTCCAGCCTTCTATGGGAATGCTCAAAGGCTTCCATGAGTGAGAGACTTCAGACTCAACAGTTTGGGAGAGAGACTGCTGTACGGTGGAGATGTCTGAAACAATTCCAGTACAAAGAGAGTAAAGGAGGAATGATTGTTTAGGATTTCTCAGGTACAAAGACTAGGGGCAGACTTTGACAGTAAGGTAAATACTTCATTTGATTTCAGTTATGAAGCTTGTAGCTTCAGAACAGTGTTGTTGCCAAACAGGTTCCAAAGAACCAGACCTCCCTGGTCACTCACTGGCTATACAAATGGGTAGCCCAGACAGATGAGGACTTTGCAGTCTTGGAAGCTGAATGGGGAGGAAATCATGGCCCTATTCACCACTCTGTACATGGTACAGGGACCTGGATGGACAACTAGCTCAGCCTTCAAGATGCTATTGTTTCCTCTTTCCTACTCATGTTTCCTCACTGCTGCTTCTAGGCCCCCTTTTTCCAAGCTGGAAGATTCCTTTGAAGCTCTCTCTCTGTACCTGGGAGAACTTGCCATCCCCCTTCCATCTGAGCTGGAGGAGCTGGACCACAATGTGAGTGTGCAGTATGGACTGAACCGTGACAAGCTACCTGAAAACACAACCTAACCTTTGTTTGCTTCCACTGGTCCTGCTGCCTGCATCACTTCCATTGGAGCTGGGATGAGCGTCAGGGAGGGAGATGCACTTCAGCCACTTCCAGGGCATTAACGGGGCACCATGCTGTGCACTTGCTGCACTGCCTCTCTCTCCCCACCCAGCTTCCCTCCTCTTGGATATCCTGATTCACTGTGGATTTCTGGCATGTTTCAGAAGCAAAAAGGACTGTTTCCTGGCAGCTGCACCTAGGAAAGCCACTGAACACTATTTTTCTGGCATGAGAAATATTTCTCTGGCCTTTTCAGGCTTCTTTACTGTGGTGCCTTAGAACTTGGCTGCAAGCTGTGAAGCCACCCTGGCTTGTCTGCCAGGGAGGGAATTGCTATAGGAGACTCTCCTGGGTAAGGACCAGCACTTCTGGAACAGCTTCTCCCACTGACTGCCCTGCCCAGAATGGTGGGGAAATTGGACATCCAGCAACATGTCCCACCAGGACAGCACATGTATGTATTTGCATGTGTTTCCCAGAACAACCCACTGAGATTTTGGCCTCTGACACACATCAGAGGAAGGAGTAAAAAGCCCCAGGAACTGGGCAGCTCTCCTGAAATACCTTGTCTTTGGGGAAGCACATATGAATTGTTGTTTTGGTTTTGTGGGCTTTTATTCCTTCTCTGTCTCTGAATACCTCCAAAAGCCTGCCTAGAAACACTAAGACTGAGCTCTGCTTGCCCCTCCTGATGGCAAATGAGGCAGGCTGCAAATGAGCCACTGGAGAATTTTCAGACCCTGCGCCTGCAGTGAGTTTGCCTGCCCAAAACCTTAACCTAGGTGCAAGTATTTGAACCTGAATGTGTAGTTCTACACTAGGCACTGGGTGTGGACATTCCTGAGTGCTTGAGCTCTTGGCCTGTGGATGTGAGGTGACAGAAATGGCAGCAGAAGGTGCTTGTCAGAAAGCCAAAGGTTTGAAGTGGCCCAGACCTTGGGCATGGACAATGGCAAAAGGGGACTTGCCCAAGGTTAATTAAAGGATGGACTTGTCACGAATAGAAAAGTGCTGGAGAATGTCCCATCCTCCCTGTAAGTGGCAGCTGAAGAACTTATAATTCAGTTGCCACAACCTCATCCTTTCTTGCACATTGTGCAAGTTGCTCCCTTTGAAGGTCCTTCTTGCAGGTGCTGCTGCAGCAGCACCTGAGCTGATTCCCCAAACAGAAATTTTCCTCAGGGTCATTCCCTGCTCTGGGCAGGGGGGAAAAGGGCTTGGAGTCATTGGGAGCTGGGTAGGGGTGTATTTTCTTCCAGCACTTCTCTTCTTCCTCCCTTGGTGGGAGAAGGAAGGAAGCAGCTACTGCTGCTTACGTGGTTGGCAGAAATGAACAAACAGCTGGATCAAATTCTGCTCTTAGGTCTCACAAACATCACAGTTTAACTGGATTTTTCCTTTTTCCCTCCTCCCTCCCTTCAGCATTGAATGGAGGGGAATGGGTGTTAGTCTTTGCTGTTACTTTGGTTTCCTCCCCCTACCCATGAGTTGAAAGTATTATGTAAAATAACATGGGACCAGCCATCACCTGACAACAGGTATGCAAGGGGGGTGTTTTTAGTCTGTGTAGTGGTGTTTTAGAAACACTGGGGACTTCCTGTGCTGTGAGTCAGGCAGGAGCCTTTCTAAACTGGGTCCAGTGGATCCAGGATTGTTAATAGGATTTGCCCTTTCATTCCCCCTCCCAGGCTGGTTTGTGAGGGGACCCCTGAAGGGAGAGTCCTGGGAGATGTGTGGATGGGGTTTATGAACTGTGATTTGCACAGCTCCACGTTGTAGCTAAATTAAAAAGCAGTAACTGTATGCTATTGAGAACAAGATTTTGTGGTCTCTGTCTTAAATAAAGCCGGAAGCTGTAACTTTCTCGGGTTTCTATTGTAGTCACAAAATGGCAACATCAGAACTACCCAGGTGAGGTACCATCCAGAACACCCTTTTTTTTTTGAGTCAGTGGACTCTGCCACATTCACAGAACCACAGAATCACAGTGCAGTGCTCTGCAGGAGTATTTACCTGGAGTGAGGGAAGGGGAAGAAGTTAAGTTCTGTTCATTCGTTGGTTGGTTTTTAAGGGTGGACAGGAGTCAGCAGATCATGGAGTCTCTCTCCACTTTCATTTTCTAATCCAGGGATAAAATACAGCCTGTTCTTGGAAACAAGTCTATTTGCAAGGTCATCATTTGAAACTTGTTTCTAGTTTCATTTCTCTCTCAACAATGTCTGTCCTATTCCATGGCCCTTCTAAGTCAGCATATTTTATCTCAGAGTTTGCATACAGATGCATACTATGTGAGCCTTCTGTTAGGCTTTGAGAATTCTCTACAAAGCCATTTCCCACAATCTTATTCTGAAATATGTAGTTATGGGGACATTTGTTAGGACAGTAACAGAACAAAAATGCTGGCTCTGTTAGTACCTCTTGTAACCTGCGGTGCTCTGTCTCCATTGTACTTCTCAAGAGGTGGAGCTGCTGTTGAGCAGCACCAAAGCAGAACTGACCCAGGTCAGTGCAGGAAGAGGCTGTAACCAAGAGTGTGTTCCCATGGGCCAGCCTGCTGAGTCACCCACAGCTCACACCCCCACAGCTGCTTTTCAGGAACAGAGTCCCAGTCCAAGAGCAGCTGCTGGCACCAGGGAGACAAGCTCCATGCCCCTTGTCAGTGCTGGTGAGTGCAGGCACTGCTTGTAGGGATTTACCTTTGGGCCTGGCAAACTGAAGTGGCATCTTCCCTGCTCCTCAGTTCAAAGTCTGAAACAAGGCAAAGGATGCTGCTCTGGCAGGAGGAATGCACAGATGAGCCACAGTCCACACAGGTCTACAGAGCATTCTTAAGCTTCAATACAAGATAGCACAGTCTGCAATCTTCTCATAATGAGGTATTCAAAACATTTTACAAAGGAATGGTATTAAAAGGCATTTAAAAATAAAATATTTCCCTTTTCTGAATCGAACATTAACACTAAAACCCCTGCTGCCAAGTGCTGCTCCCTGTTAGGCCCACAGCTATAAAGCAGATGGCTAGAAAACTTACTTGAATGGCTTGAATCCCCTGAAGCAGGGACAGGTATTTCCCTGAACTGGCCTTGCCTTGGTGCCATTAGGGAGACACTGCAGCAACCATCCCTTCCAAACCCCCTGAAATGCTAATAAAAGTTGTTACAAAACCTCTGTAAGAGGACCAGGCTCTGTAAGTAAGTAGTCTTGCTGCACAAGCTGAGTGTGTGACAGAGGCTGGGCCAGGAGCCACGCCAGAACTTCAGTATCTTACAAAACAGCTGCCCTGTTCTGCCCTTAGAGCCAGAATGGCTGCAGTGTGATCAAGGTGACCTCCACAGCTTAGCCACTCTGTGGCCCACAGTCCCACATCACTGGCACTGTAGGAAGCCAAGGGAGTTCAAAAGAGGATGTTCTCTATCCTCAGCGTTTAACCTGCTGTAAGTAACTGAAGGGCAGTTTGTTTTCTTCACAACTATCTACCACTCGTCCTTGCTTTCCTGATCTGTGTAAGTGAGCAGGAGGCACAGACAGACCCCCTGGACACCTACAACTGTGGCTGTGCATGTAGCACCACAGGAGAATGGAGAAGTGGCCTCAGCCCTGGAAGACCTGGATTTGTCAAGAGCTTGAGGAGAGCACTGGGGCTAAACATACTGCTTCTGGCCAAAGACATCCCTCAAATAAGTTCTTCCTTGGAAAAAACCTGATCCAGTAGCAGGATTCTGGACAGTGCTTCCAGCTCTCAGCCACTAAAGCAAAAAGGCAGGAACTACAATCAGAGTGTAATTATCTAGCTAAATCTGACATGAAGCTCCCCTCAGTCCCTGCAGAACTGTTCTCTCCTGAGGTTCCAGGCTGAAACTTAAGTAACAGTGCACACCGTTAAATAGGAAAAGAACAGAAAAAGAGGAAGCCATGACCACACTCTGGGCTATGGGATGTGTGGCCAGTTGTAAGCTTGGCCCATCATCCCCCCCAGCTCCTTGGCACCATGGAGATAGGTGGGAGAAAGCAGCAGGGTCCACCACACCAGGCCCCAGCTGGTCATGCACTGAATGGTGCCCCTCAAACAGATGATGAATAGCCCGTTGTTCTGTTCCTCCGCATCACCTTCATCCGGCGTTCATCAAAAAGAAAACAAAATAAAAATGAACACACGCAACCCCTGCACTCACAGTGGGAAGCTGGAGGCTTTGCTCAGCCTGTAGCGCTCCTGTCTGAGCTGCTCAGGCACCAGGAGTCCCTGCCTGCCCCATGAGGGGGCCGCTGCCATCCCGTGTGTCCTCCACGGGCGTCTGGTTGGTGTGCACCACAATGGTGTTCTCATCCACGAGCTCGCACGCGGGGTTGCTGAACGCGGACAGGGGCAGCGTGATGCGCTGCATTTCACGCTCATAAACCTTCTGTTCATGCTTCTCCTTCAGGTCTTTCCCCCTGCATTGAAACAAAAACCAGAATGTATACATGGGGGGAGTGCTGCTGCTTGGACGGAGAGTCTCAGTAAAGGTGATGGAGTAGACAAGGGACTCTGCTCTTTAAGATAAACAGAGGTTTCTACTGCATACAAAGGGCCAGAAATATTCCCTGCTGTAAGCAGAGGACCACAGCTGAGCATCTCTGAAAAACAAGCAGCCAAGTGAAGTCTGTTCGTCCCTCAAACTGGCTTGTTTACTGACATTGCTGCTGATAAATGACTGTAAAGCCAGGCCCCTCCTTCAAACCACAGAGCTGCCATATGTTTCCTTATCCTTTACAGTCACACAGCACTGCCTTGTGCAGGCCCAGGGGGGAAGTGAGACAGTGCAGAGGCCACTGCTGTGGAAAAGAGCTTCTGTAACCTGCTTCATCTGAAACAAATACTGGAGGTGGTGACAGCTTCTGCCTTTTGTTGCAGCAAATTAAGCTGTCCAGGAAGCATTAAATCTGACTTCAGAGCTGGCCCTGCCTTCTGCCACTGGAGTTCTAACAGCTTAATGGCACAACCAGCTCCTCAAACCTACCTCAGTCTCCAGCCTGTTGCTAAGGGAAGGAACACCTCTGTAATTTGTGCTGCAGAAGAACTGCCTTGCTTTAAAAATAGATTTGGCATTAATAGCATGTCTCCAGAAGAGCTATGTATACCAAAAACTACGAAACCCATTAAAGGTTTCTCACCGCACCTACTACCTAAACCTGCCAGCTTGCACATGTAATTTTGAGATCAAGGCAAGGCGGGAGACAGTGAACCTGCACTACAGCCCTGCTGTCAGCCCTCTGTGACTGGAAAAGCAAAGCTGCACTTGGACAAAGCCCAGCATTGGTCTATTGCTTCCTCCTGCTGAGGATCAGAGAGAGGTGGGACAGGCACCACTCGCTCCTCCTGAGGCTCGTGATCTCAAGCAGGCAGAGCTTGAGCTGGGGTTTCCTGTCAGCATTTTGGCTGCTTTTCAAAGCTGCCTACAAGTGTGCAGCAGTGGCTGCCGTTCCTGCCAGTACACAAGACAGCATTCTCTGAAGTGACACCTCAAGTCAGATTCCTTGACAAGCAGCGCTCTGTGTTTTGCCCCTTATGTAACACTCCCCCCTCTGTTTTTTTTCTGTCAGCATTTATTATAAACACTTACATAAGGACATGTCCCAGCTTGGGAAAGGGCTCCTTCTGCTTGGTTGTGTCAGACTGTTGTCAAACAGCCAAAACATAGAACAAACCCTCCCAGAGGAGGGAGCCTGGGCCTTTGCTTGTTGCAGGGACAATCACTGCTATTTGTTAATCCTGCCCTCTCTCTTACAAATAAGCAGCTTGCTACTGTCACTACCCTCAAACACTGCTGAGCTACAGAAACATTTCTGTCCAACACAGTGAAGTAGCTGAAAAAATAGTAACTGAAGTCCAAATCAAAACTGACCTTAAAGTATACAGGAACTTTGCTAAAATGAACTTTGACCAAAAAAAAAAGTGCTACCTGATAGTCAGCTTCATAGGATACAACGCATGAGTGGGGAAAAAAAATTGCCAATTGTTTTTCCTCTAAAGATAGACTAGAGAAAACAGGGGAACAGGTGGCCTGCTAGAAGGATTGTTCTTTTTCTGATCAAAGGAAACTTCCTGTGAGGGCACCTGGGATGTGCTCTTTCCAGATCTGACAAAATCCAGCTCCCCTGGATACATCTGAAAAAGCCACATCAAGGTGCACATGCACACACAAAACCCCCAAATATTAAAGAGGGCAGTTTGAAACTTTAAGTGAGAGAGAACATCATAATAATAGGGGAAATGGAGAAGAACAGAATTAACTCTTCAGTAGTTCCTTCCTCAGCGTGACAAGCAAACTTGCTCAATGTGCCATAACCAAACATGTTTCTGTCCCATTTCCCTGGGATCTGGTTTCATCTGCAGGTGCTCAGACATTCCTGCTCTATATACACCAGTTTTTGAACAAAGAACAGCCACTCACCTCTTATAGATGTATCCCAGGACAATGCCAGCCCCAATGGCAATGATTATCACCATCATGATCAGCCCCAGCACATAACCTGTGAAAAGAGGAAAAAAAGAGCCAAAATTAAGAGGCAGCAGATCCAGCTATAATGTTGCTTTCAGAGTATCAAAACAGGTCTGTCCTGCCAGAATTGCAGGAATGGATCCATCATGTGATCCTGAGTTTGTACCTAGTGTCCCTAAGTCCTTCTTTTCTTTGGAGTTCATCTGTACTCTCTGACTGATCCCAATGACGGGCTGCACTGCGGCTGCCTCGCTCCGGGAGGGCAAGGTATCAGCTGGTTCAAACACCTGCTCATCCACCTGGGAAGTAGCAACTTCTGCTGTAGGGACTGGGGCTGTGGTAGCTGTAGCATCTGTTGAGAGGGAAAAAAAAAATATATATACACAACATACTGAGCACTTATGAGTATTTAATGAGCCTTGAGAGTGGGACAGCTCTAGACTGGTATCACTGAACTGCCTTCAAAGCACACTGAAAAACACTTGTTCCCCCTTAAGTTGTTGCCAGAAATCTCACAAAAGTAGACAAGAATTGTACTCCTCCCCCCACTCTCCTTTGACATGAACCTAGTTAACTAAGAGTCCAAGGCACCACCACAGATGAGAGAAGTCAAGACAGCAGAATGAAACCCAGGTTCAGGGCATGAGTCCAGAGAATGCACAATGACTTCATTTAGTGTATAGATCAATATACAGGCTGCAGCTTCAATCATGCTGAACAGACATGAACAAGACTATGAGAATCTCCATCCCAAATCTCCCAGGAGCCCTTTTATCTCTCTTCTGCCTCAATCTTCCTGACAGAGGAAAGTTTGACAGGAGACTCCAGTGGGTGTGAAAACAACCTGGGGATATTCTTCCCTGGCCCCTCTTTGCAGAGCTGTACCAAACTCTGATAGTGAGACACCACTGGACAGGCTAAGCCAGAGCAGCTCTCAGCCAGCACAGCCACTGACTAAGGACAAGTTCCTCCTGAGCCAAGAACCAGAAAAGGCACCCAAGGATACAGGTTCCTTCCCAGTCCTGTTTTTTATCAATGCTCTTTTTCATCAACAGCATTGAAGGATTTTCAAGGTAGCTCCTTCTTTCATGACATAGAGTTTAAATGGAAGCTGTAGCACTGTAAAAGCTGTGACAGTGTAAAGTAGGTATCTATTACCTGTTCTACACAACCCCCCCATCTTTTTGGAAATGCTATTCACAGTATGCATCCACACCTGGAAACTCACTCCACCTGCATCTCCCCCCACAGCAGGCAATAACTCCATGTGGATTTTCTATCTGCAGCCATTTTGAGTCCTCAGTGGAATGTGAAATGGAAGTACAGGAGGGAGTCAGAGACAGGAAATCAGGGGTCCTGCACAGTAACTTCACGTAGGGTCAACCCAGGCAACTGAACTCAACTGAACTGTTGGGCCATGAAAAGGTGCCCACTCTGAGATGCAAAAATATGAAACCTATTAAACATGCAAATAGCTGAAAGGTCAGGTAACTCTTCTGATCCTAAAACTGCAAGAGTGTTTTGAGTGAAGATCTTGGCAGCAGAACTTTTTTTTTTTGCTTCATCTTTAGGGAAAAGCAGGCAAAAAAAGAGCAAAGTAAAAAAATGGGGAGGGTGTATGTGCGTGGGAAAAGTATTTACATGCAAGGATAGCAGTCTCAAGGGACAGTGGTGTGAGTAAATCTTGCAGGGCTAAGAAAGTAGTAAACAGTTCAAAAAACCCCAAGTGGTTACTCTGGTGTCAGTCAATACTGACACCTCCTCTCCCTGAAACAGGCTTCAGCTACAGTTCTTTTGGCAAACTGTTTCTCACTGTGACTATACAGGAGGAATCCAGTGTTTCCATTTCTTAATGTCCTCCCTTCTAGTTCTCATTTTTTCCACATTCTTCCCCTGCACCCCATACTCAAATTCCCACTGGCAATCCTTCAACAGCAGGAGGCTTCTTTAGTCAGCTGTAATATGTCCCACAGCAAGAATCTAGTCACACCTCAGCAGTTCCTAGATGTCCAGACCTCAGCCTTTTGCAACACGGCTAGAGAGCGCTATAGTGATAAGGGAATTACGGGGCAGTGGGGGCTTTTCACAGGCCTTTTCTGGCACGAATGGAAAAGCCATTTTCTAGGGGCGGAGCATGGCAGAGCTGGGAGGCAGATGTGCACACACAGGCGGGGGCTGGAGGGGAGCCCTGGGTACTCGGTGTTTCCGAGCGAGGTGCTGGCGCAGCCCGTGGTTGTTTGTGCGCACGGGGGACCCCACCCTGCTGACAAACCCAGCTCCCCGCGGTAGGGGGCAGGCAAGGGAGGGCAGGAAGAGAGGGGGGCCGGCGGCGGCCACTCTTACCTGAGCACTGGGTGATGTCGCAGGATCGCCGCTCGGGGATCCCAGTAGCGCCTTGGATGTAGCACCAGGGCGCGGCGTCGCCGTCCGGGTTCCTGCAGCTGTTGTGGTCCTCATCGACTGCTAGGGAGCAGCGGGCCGTCAGCGCGGCCGCGGCACCCTCCGCTCCCCCGAGAGCCTCCCCCGCCGCGTCCCCCGGCCCCAGACCCACCTGCCGGGAGCGCGGCGCCGGGGCCGCTCCGCACAGTCAGCCAGTTGAGGCACGGGGCGCCGCCGGAGGCCACTTGCCGGCTGCCGCGGTAGGACGCGCCGTTGCCGCGGAGGCACTCTGCGGAGAGACGAGCCGAGCCTTGCGGGCGGCCCGGGCAGCCCCCGCCGCTCCGGGCCGCTCCCCAGCACTGCCCCCGCCTTCCCCACGGGGATGTTCCCCCTCCCGACGCCGGCCTTTGTCCCCCACAAAGCCGTGCCGGCACTCACCCTCGGCGCCGCGGGCAGCCCCTAGCAGCAGCGAGCCCAGCAGCAGCACAGTGCGCAGCGCCCGCCGCGGGTCCCCGGGCAGCATCCTCGGCGCGGAGGGCGAGGAGCCGCCGCCAGCCCGGCCGCGCAGCTCAGCTCCGCTCGGCGCCGCGGCGAGACCTGCCCCGGCACTCCCCTCCCCGGTAAACAACCGCCGGGCTGCGCTTCCCCCCCCCGCCCCGCGGCCGCCGCCGGGTCCTAACGCTGCCGCTACCGCCGCCCGCCCCCAGGAGGGGAAGGGGCGGCCGCCGCGGCGCAGGGCTCGGGGCAGCCGGGAACCTGCTGCCGCGGAGGGTCCCTTGCCCCGGGACCGAGCACGGTGATGGGTGCTCGGTGCCGCGGGGCTGTTTGGCTCGAGAGGAACTCCGTGTCCCTGGGCTTGTCTCCTACAGTCGCAGGAAAAGTCTTAGACCAGAAGAGGAGACTTTCCACACGGAACTATGCTTGAACCACTGCCTGTGGCAGGAAGAGTGTTTATCTTCAGACACCTAAAGCTGCTCTCTCCCCTAGAGAATTATCATGAAGGACTAAATCTTGCTTGTCCTTATTCTTCCTTTGGGTTCCCTTAGCTCTGAAGAGACGTTGTGGAGGGTACACACAGCCACAGAGGCTGTGCACCTCCACCTTAAAGGGGTTTACATTCTCGCCTCTGCTAATCCATTACTTTTCGTTTACTCTATGTACTTACTCTAAGAGCTGTGCCTGCTTATAGAAAAAAACAAGGTAAACAGCATGAAGATGGTTTAGAGTAGTTCTACTGCAGGCATCCAGCCACTGTGATAAAGCCTCTCTGCAGACATTTCACACAGCTTACAACAGATACTTCTGTTTCTGAACATGCCAAGCGATTCAGACAGTGCAGTGCCAGTGTCTGTACACAAGCATCTGGAGTCCTCAGCACTGTTTCTATTTTACACCAGTGCAAAACAAGCCCCTGAATAGCTGGTCCTGTTCGACAAAGAGCTTGCAAAGGCAGCCTGGGCCAACTGATGGGTTTGTAGCCAAGGCACAGGCCTGCAGCACAAGGTGCTATTTCTGGCTTTCCCACAGAGTTCTTCCTGACCTTGGCCAACCTGCCTGCCTCACTTCTTTGCGCCTTCCCTTCCTTTCTGTTATATGAGGTACAATCAAACTTTCCTTCTTAGAATAGGACAGGGAAGTTCCCTTCTTTTAAAGTTCTTTGAAATCACATGGAAACCATTGAACACATAAGAAGTATTTCTATGCCAGGAAGCTGCTTCAGTGTTTGATGAATCACTTCTCAAGGCAGTGCTGGCTGGAGCAGTGGTCTTTCCCTTCCACTCCCAGATGTTTCCATCCTGACAGTGTTCTCTGTCAGGCTGCTGCAGGTAATTGTGTAACAAACTGCTCAAGCTTCTGATCCAACCCAACTTTTGCCCTTTTTTCACCAGGTCATGAACACTTTACAGCCAGGTCACTTGCTGCATCCAGTCCACAACAGAGCCACACAAACACAGATGTACCAGCATGATGGGTAATGAGGAAACAGGTCAATTAAGCAGTGCTACCGCCAAGTAGGAAACCACAGGTCTTAGCACACATTTGTGTGACGCACGCTTTAACAACATGATTTACCACTACAGAAAAGTTAGTTTAGTAATGTCAGATTTTAAAAAATGGTTGCAAAAAATCAAAACAGGAAACCAAAAACCAACTGTATGCACCAGTCCTGACTGATATCACCAGCTAAGATGCAGCCTTTGTACCATTATGCTCATTGTCTGCACAGATACCCTGCTAGTGCATTCCTGATAGTCTCCAGTAAAGCTGGCTCTGTAAAGGCAAGGCTAACTGGAGTCAGCAAGAATTTTTAATAAGGGCTATTCAATCAAGCCGCCTGTTTGTAATAGCTCTTCATCACAGATTTTATGGGACAAATTCCATTCAGCAGAAATTGCAGGGCCACACATGCATCCAGAGGCACTGCCTGTCCAAAACTTTGCAGATGGACTGCCAACCTGCACAATTAATTTCTTTTTGCTAATTTCATGAAACTAACTAATGCTTCCATGCCACCTAGTACAGAAAGCACCTCCTTCTGTACATACTGATCCAAGAACTGCAGTAATCTCTGTGGAAACAAATCTCAGACCTTCCTACCTCTCTCTCCTACCATGTAACAAGACAAATTTGCACTTCTCATTACACTCAGCCAGGTTCCAGCAAACAATTTGAGTTTCTACTCCAGAGAAAGAAAATGGGGAATCTGGGAGAAATGCAAAAACCTTCACATTAATGGTAAAGATCAAAGTCTTTTCTGCAACTGACTTCTAAGCATAATTTTTTTCTTTCATCTCTAGCTTTCTCCAGGATGAGGGAAGATTTATGCCTGGCAGTTTCACAGAGTAAAGTTTAATAGGATGCCAGGTGGCAGCTGTCAGAGGTAGACTCAATTGCTCTTTCCACTGCTTGGGAATGGGTTTGCTCTTCTTGATACACTTTTAGGGATATTAAACACAAACTTATTTCCTAGGACTTGATTTTAAATTGCCCAAACTATAAGTAAGTTAATAGCTTTGCAGCTACTTCCTCACATAGTTTACACTTA
The DNA here is from genome assembly GCA_013400495.1 of Nicator chloris. NCBI lineage: Eukaryota > Metazoa > Chordata > Aves > Passeriformes > Pycnonotidae > Nicator > Nicator chloris. The sequence goes on from WAAE01020019.1 coordinate 265,791, forward strand.
GATGTCTATAGGTATAAACACATACATGTATCACAACACATCCCCACATTTTACAGGAGAATATATACACTATTTTTAGGAATGAGGGACATTAAGCATCCTTCCTAGACTCAGTGTGAACCAATTTCAGCTGTGAGCTGGTACCTTTCTTTATACAGGTTCCAGAATGAACAATGTCTGCTTTCTTTCTCTCTCCTGTCAGCTGCTCTTGTTTGTTTGTTCTACTTTTTCACCTGTGGAAAAATTCAAAGTGTTTTGAGATTTTAATTTTTTTTTAAAAAAAGGAGAAAAAATAAAAAGAAAAAAAAAAAAAGTATGTTGTTTAAAGCTCAGCACTCTGTGCCAAGGGAGGCACCCCAGATCTACAGCTCTGGAATGACTCTGCAAGAAGCCATCAAACCCACCCTCCTTCTCTGGCCACAGCCAAGTGTGTTCAGATCTTGCCAGGCAGAAGTTCATCTAACCTCCTATGCAAGAACTAACATGCCTTATTACTTAATCTTACTAAATAAGACATTGAGGGGAGTAAACAAAATGAGTTTTCTAATCTGAGTAATCCTTCCTAGCCAAATTAACATGGATTGCTTAAAATGGAAAAAGTTGACCATTGCCCTCCTTGTAACAAGACATACGTCATGTTGCCATAACCTCCCCTTTCTTCTTCCTAGGTAACCAAAATAGTTGTTCCAGTTTTCCCCAAAACTTGTTTTTCTCAATTTTCTGCTTCTTTCATAAATGCAATGCTTGAGAATAACGATAGTACAATTCTGAGGCCTCACCATGAACAGAATATTAGAGTAGTTTGTGCTTAAGCTTAAAAAGCTCCAAGCATTGAATGTTACTGAACACTATTAAGTACTTGAGCACTTGCAACTCCAACAAAATCAGGGGTTTTATTTCTTGCCTCTCTCTTGATCATGAAAAGAACTGCTGGTATCACCTGTAAAAAGCCTTCTTGTAAGCAGTGATGTAGGAGTTGGAAACAAATGTTTCATTTCTAACCTAGATATAATTTGAATGTAATAAAAAACCATCAGGGCTGCAACAAAAGGATCAGATATTGACGTTATGAAATTGAGCAGAGTATAACCAGAAGTCCAGACAGAGACAGTGACTACAAAAGAGTCGGTGTGGAGCGACAGGAGCATCTGCTGGCACTGTTGCATCGTGCTGCTGACATGCTCAAGGAGAGGCTTTCTCCTCCCCCTTCAGTCTGACAGCATGAGCTACTGCTAAGTAAATGCCAGCCACAGCCTCCAAGGACGAACAAGGAAGTCTGCAGAAGCAAAACAACCATATGCGATATTTGAACTGGTTCAGACTGGTTCAGAGTTTGCTCCACTAACTCAGAGTGCTTTCTCAGATGAGTTCTGTGTGTGGGCTGTAATAAAAGGCCAGAGGCCTCAGGAGAGCAATCTGGGTCCGATTGTTTACCGGGGAGAAGCACTGCTGCTACACTTCTCCAACATTAAGAGATTAGCACTAAATACTCTCGGCAGTCAGTGACTTAAGAAATTTCACACGCTGAGTTCTCTCTAACAGCATCATTTTTTTGTCAAGAACTGTCCAGTGCCTTTCCAGTTTTCTCAGCAGTTTTGAAGGCCCCAAATGCTGACAGACATCTGTGTTCACACTGGCCCACTGTAGCAGTTGCAAAGGTCCCCATGGACCATCCCTCAGCTCTTTCCCTGGCTGCAGCATTCCAATCTCAGGATCTGGATCACAGATTGCTTTACCTGCTATCCAGTGGGTGAGTGTGTCTCATAGCAGGATACCATAAAACCATAGCAATATTGTTTGGAATTGGGTACAGCTGTCTAAAGATGTTTTGGTCTCCAGTTGCACTGGGTTTTGTTGGGTTTTTTGTTTGTTTGATTGGTTTTTTGCTACAGATGCAGGCTGCTACTGACAAAAACCAGAGCACACATTTCTAAGGGTGGAGGAAGGGAAGCTATTTTGAAACATACTGTGATCTACTCAGAGAACACCTAAGTCTGAGCCAAGAACAGGAGCCTTACTCTCAATTCTTCAAGTGATCTGTGCCTGACCTCAGGGAAGCTTCTGCCTTGGTTTCCCATGTTAATATTATGTCACAGAGGCAGAAATGATTATATGTCTGCAAAGCACTTTGAAAGCTTCAGGCATCCAATACCTACCTTATGAAATGGTTTTGTAGGGGAAGGAATCCTGGAGACAGATATGCATGAGATGTTCTCAAGTTCTACATGTGTAGTGCTGACTTAGATGAAAGTACAAATAAGCATTAATGCAGGAATTCATTAAAATAGGAGACTGTGTTGTTTGGTTGTTTTTTAAGGTATAAAAGTACTTTTGTAACTTTCTTGTTTCTCAAACCACAGTTGTGCCCAGCAGTACCTGGCAAAGCTAAGCAGTCTGATAACTCAATTTGTTCTTGTAAGAAAATGCCTATCTAAAAATAATTGTTTATTATTTGCACGAGAAATGTGAAAAGGCAGCATCAAAACATCTGGAGATTTCAGTCAAAACGAATAAAGATTTCTGTTCTGATATCTGTTCAAATTAACCTCCAGTGAATTTGATGGGATTATTAAATATCCTTCTACCAATCTTTCACTCACCATGGAAGCCAATTTCACAGTCAAACAGAAGTGAAAGCCCAAAACTCTGCTGTTTAAACTTCAGTAATAATGGGATATTACCACAGTAATAGTTAGATTTCATTGTGGAAAACATGAGGTTAAAGTTGCACTTAAATGTGCAAAACTCCTACTCTAAAGAGCCACTCATGTGACCTCTATCCCAAGTCATCAGAAAGGCTGTAAGGTTATAGACTTGAACACATTAAAAAGCCAAACATGTATTTTCTTCTCTCTTTAGGGCTTTGGGACTAGGACTGGAGTCATCAACATAAGAGCAGAAGCAGAGACTCATTTTGTAATGGGTCTCTGTAATTCAACACGTGAGCAGAGAAGCAGAGACCAAACCTTGCAGTGGAGCTACTGCTGTTTCCTCCTAAAGTGCAGGATTCAGGGACATTTACAATGCAGAGCTCACACCTCTGGATTTTATTTCTTAGCTGACCTGAAAGCAGATAAAAGCACTGGCACAGAGGTACTGCGAAAGATCTCTCTCCACAGGTGTTTGTCTGAAGGCTGTGGGAGGAGTTGTTTATTTTGGGAAGTTGCCCTTTCTTTCCTGTGTAGAAAGGCAAATCTGTATTTTCTCTGGGTCACAGACATGCCTTAAACATGCAGAGATAGCCTTTTTCATGACTGACATAGGCACATGGGACTTTTTTACATCTATTTACCAAAGCAAAGACACTGTTCTTTAAGTATGTTTACAGAACAGGGCAATACTTTGCTGTTATTTTGGTCTTGAGTTTGCCACTCTTTTAGAAAGTTAAGGCTCCAGGTGGTAACACCATGAGGAGGTAAAAAGCCAGGAAGAAACAAAGGCTTAATAAAGTTTCACTTAATACTTGCACTTATTTCTTTAGTTTATAAGGGTGTGGAGTTAAAACACTGTGCATTTGACCAACACCCCAGGACCTGAGGTAGGCAGGCCAGAAGCAAAAGTCTATTTATATGAGCTCAGTTTTATTTCACTGCCATTCAGTGAGGACAATACCAAATTTCACAGATACTTGTTACTCCACCCACTTATGCTAAAACAAGAAATCTCACGGCACAGTGCCAGAGCAAGGATTTCCTAGCCGAAATAAGGCCATCCTGATACAGTGTTGCAACCTGCCCACCACACTATGAATTCTCACATCGAGCTGTGGAAATGTGCAAAGGCAGAATTGTCTCTGAAAAGGGAAAGGTTTTGAGATAGGAGAAGTCCAGGCCATCTCTCTGTGCACTCATGGTCTCTACTCTCCATCTCCAGGAAATGAATGCATGCAGCCTGCAGAGTTTAATTCTCTTTTGGTTTATTACTATTTAAAAATCAGGTTTTGTATCCCCTTCTACAGAGGCTTCACCTTCCAACAGAACATACAAAAAATACACACAATAGAAAAAAAAAAAGATAGGTAGGTAAGTTGCTTTATACAAACAGGTCCCTAAGAACCCAAAAAGGCTAAAACAGGCTCGGTTTCAATAGAAGCAGGCCCATAAATAGGCAAGAGACTTCATTCAAGTAGGGAAAGAGTCATTCATCCTCACCTAAGATCCTTTCTTGCTCCACTGAAGACAATGGGAGGATTCCCAAGAACTTCAGTAGAAGCAGGATTGGGATTCATCAGAGCCAATGACAAACTTTTCTGCTCCTTCCCTTCCAAGGCACTGTCTCTTCCACATGGCATGCAGCCAGGCAAAAATACCAGTTTTCCTGGCTCATCCCACACTCATGTTTCAGTTGTTCACTCTACAAGACATCTAAGAACAGCCTTTTATTTTCTCTCTTACTCTGGTATTTGCACTAATTGCAGCAAACTTTCAGATTACAACAGTACCGAAGAAAAATTCTGAGCCCAAGAGCAAGGCTTGGTTGATTCCTTAAGAGCCAGCAGTCAGTCTGACAACTTTGCAGAGGGCATGTAAAATTTGCCTGGAGAAGGCACCAGTTTGCAGACACAGCAGCCAAAAAGGTATTAGCAAGCATGAGATTGATTTGTTATAAAATCACTTACCCAAAGTCACTATGTGACTGCAGGATACTCAAGAGCATTTATGGCTGCCAGTGGCTGCATGAAGTGACTCCATGGTCCACATGGAACACAGGAGCTGGGAGGGAGTCACTGGAACATCAGTGAGACTCCAGTTACTTCCTTCCTTCAACATAGCTCAGAGCACTTCCAGGTCTCCAAAACTGCAGTACAAGTATGGAGGCCACCCAGGAAAAGCTTCATTCACATAAACCCTGAGAGCAGATCAATAGTGCCAGGCAGTCTTTAAATAAATTTAAATATCACACCTTTCAGGAAAAATGTGGCCAAATGTTTAACTTCGCATTACACCTGAAGTCAGTGAGGGCAAACATTTGTGCCAGAGTTCAGCAGCACAATTGTGCAGCACAATTTGGCATGTCAATTAAATGTTGGCACATTCTCACCCCAAGGTTATCATCATCTCATCCTACAGGAACACAAGCCAGGAAGAGGCTAGGCATGACACAGGGTGTTAATTCTTGGCAAGCAGGCCATCACTGCCCACCCCACAGAGAGCACAGCTGCGGTTTCTCACTGATGTGCCATAACCATTCCAACCACCACCACAACCCCTCACAGCCAGGGCTCCTGCTGCTGGGCTGCATCACTGAGTTATGTCATAGCACTCTTTTTAAGTGGTGCTTCCCCTTTTTTCTTTTCAACCAAATAGCTCCCTGCTTTGTTTTACAGCCAACAGTTACTTGCAGAGCTGCACACATCCAAGTAGGCACCACACTGCACAGGATGTGTGGAGGGTGAGGGTCAAACCAGCAGGCAGATGACACTTTGCCAGTGCTGGTGCTGACCTGTGGCTGCAGGAGCACGGCCTGCCCCCTCCCTCTGAGTCCCAGGCTCAGTGCTCTGGAACATGCTGCCTTCTCACAGGGATAGGGAGCTGCAGCAGATTGGGCTAGAAGCCAAATCTGTTCCCAAGGCCTCATTCACAACAGCTGAAGGATCTTGTTTGCAAAAGGATGTTCAGGATAAAAAAACGTGGCTCTTTTAGGAGACACTGGAGCCTTCCAGAATCTGTTCTCCTTTTTAAGTTTTCCTAGTGGTTTTTTTCCCCCCTCTTTGCTCATTTGTTTTGTCTCTCAAGGTGGAACTGAGAGCCTAAGCTCAGAAATTCACTGTAAGCTTCTGCTCTGTTCAAATAAAACTCAGGTATTGTGCCCAAGAAAAAGGTGAGCAGTACTAAGCTGGCTTAATTTACATTTGGGTATTGACAATGCTGTTAAAGCATAATCATAATGCTGAAAAAGCCAGCACATTCCATGGTGTTGTTTGGCACTTGCTCTCAGACTTTCTGCCATGGTAGCAATTGAAAATATTTTATTATTTTTGTGGGTGGTAAAGAAAAGCCTTTCCTGTTTCATTACTTAGAATTTTGGTGGCTGTTTTTTACTTTGTCCATTTATCTCTCATGAAACCCAAGGAAAGCTCTTGCTCTCCATTCATTCTTCCAACACTGAAGTCTGGAGTTCCTTTGAAGTTTACTTTGGCATCTACTTCCTCAAGCAAGCACCTTAAAAAAAATTAAAGCTGAAAGTGGTACCCCACTCCCGACTCAAGACGTAAGTTTAGATACTGAATTCTAGGAACAAAGATTTAGTGAAAAAACAAGACACTAAAGTTACAACAGAGCCTACAAAATCTAGGTTAGCTTTCATACTAGCAATTCAATTAGTTGAGTTATAGACATTCAGTTACACAGCTCTTCTATTCAAGTCATTCCTTACTGCTGACAGCAGTTGAGGGAGGAACAATAATTTCAGAGAATACATGGGAAATAACAAATATTCCCTAAGTCACTGGCACTCAAACAGGTCTAAAATTGTGACTGGGCATTTACAATTATTGAAAAGATTGGTAGGAAGACCAACTCCACACCATCTTAATAGTTTTAGGCTTTAAAAACAAAAAAATCATCCCCCCCAACATATAATACTTTGCCCTACTATAATTAAGGCACTGGATTGAGAGAAGGAAAAATCTGTGTTCAATTTCTGGTTCTGCTATCAATTTCCCATATCATCACGGGCAAATCACTTAGGATTGAGAGCCCACATGCACATTGCCATGTGTCAGGTGAGCCACACCGTTTGCACATATTCAAGACATGACAAATGCAAGGTCACATCACTTAATTTAACTCAGTATGGAATAAATTCACATTAAATTGCTTTACTTTGCATTTGTTCTGGATTAACATTTATAAATTCAGGCAACAAAAGTAGCCTGAGAAGTTTGTGCCCCCACATTTAACACAATACTTAAGCATGCATGCAAGTGGTTTTTAGTCCTTTATCTTTCACTCATTGTCTTATAAGCATCTATTCCTTTCTTGTCTGTCTTTAATATTTAGATTATGAATGACTGAAGATGTTTTCATCATACCTAAGACAACAAGGCTCTGAGCCTCAGATAAGAGGTTATGGGACTCCTATAACACAAACAAATACTACATCTGATTATATAAACTTGCATGACCTGAAGTTTCCTTGATCCATGCACCAACTCAAACATCAGCTCGCAGTCCTTCCAAAAGGGGAGGCAAGGAAGGGAGGGTGGCCCAAAATCAGAACTATCATCTATACACTTATATGCCAATTAAAAATAAAATGTAAGAGCAACAAGCTGCAGCTCAGGGATGTTACATACTTCCCTTTGAACTCTGAGCTCGTGAGGCTGAGTTTTCTGTTTGGATCTGCCTCGTGTTCTATGAGAAACAGGCATTTCCCAAAGTAGAGAATAGAAAGAATTTGCATGTAGATTAAATTATTATCCAGAATGGAACAGTATGCCCCCAAAGAAGCAAAAAGCACTGAAAACACAGCTAAAGATCTGCCCAACTTCCTACTGGCACTAGCCTGCACCAGCCTCCTCTGTTGGTTCAAATCTCTCACATTTACACTAGGATGATCTAGAACTGTCATTTCAGGACTGTTAACCTCCTGCCTAATTGTTTCCCTGTCCACCAGACTGAGAAGTAAGTAGTTTTCATTCAGTGTATTCATGACAACTTAGTAAGCATTTTCTTTGACAAGCAGAATACACAGTGTTTTAGAAGGCTTCGTTTTCAGATAAAGGCTTTTCTTTTGTTACACCAGGTCAAATTCTGTAGCATTCAAAATTAAATTCTGATAGATACAGCCAAAATTCAACCTTCTTGTAACACTAAAGTCAGGGGAGCTAAATGTAGGATGAAAGTATTCTATACTCTGGACTTAGCTTTTGGAGTTGAATTTGATGATTAATGCACCTTCTTTGAGTGCATACAGGAACACTGGGGACAAAAACTTCTGTCTTTCAGCATACAGCCTCAGTTCAACAGAAATTTCCCTTGTGGATTAATTATGAGCTATTAGTAAATTAGTGACTGCCGCTGCATTTGCTCATCCCAACAAATTGTTGTGCTGCCTGGAAAGCCTACTCTCTCCTGATTTGCTTGGCAGCTTGCAAGGTTGTCTCAGCACTAGATTTGTAAGGTATTTTAAAATGTTTTGTCACTTTTCTAAGATGTTCTGTTTTTATCTGTCTACTAATCTTACCAGTACAACAAGAGCCTTCCATGAAGCTTTAGTGGTGCGGTTTGTTTCACTGGTTTTTCCTTTTACATCAGCCTCATACCTATTCCAGGATTCTGGGAGGAGATGACTGGAGAAGAACATGTCCTTCAGTCTCCCAACACAGATTAATAGCAAAACATCAAGTCCACTGCAACATGCTCTCAATTTAGAAAGTGCTGGTGCTATAAAGAGAAAGCCATTGATTATTCATCCTTGATTTATAATAGTCGAGAGCAAGTACAAAAAGTAGCTTCTTACAAGAGGGAATCTGGGTCTTCTAACTCTGTAGAATTTAGAATGTAATTCCAAAATCCATACTTACAAAGGGCTCTCTAATTCTAACATAAAAATAAAATGGGAATATCAGTTAAGCGTCAACTACAGGTTTGGATTAGAAGCACCTGGGCAATGCAGGCTGTGGTACAACAGTTTGTGTTTCTGTGCATGTTTACACAGACAGATCTGCAGCAAATGAGAACCTAGTCCAAGGGGGTCTGTCCTGCTCCAGCACTATATTAATGACAGAGATAGATACTGTTTCATGGGATCCACGTTTGGTGCAGGACATGGGCTCTTCAGAGTGGCCTTTAGAAACACTGAGTACACAAAGCAGTTTACCAAATTACTGCTAAACCTTTGCTCAACAACCCTTTCAACAATCGTGATGTAGAGAAGATTCTTCACAGGTATGAAATTAAGGAATAAATTCAGCAAACTGGTCTATGTGACCTTGAGCATCAACAGCAGAACCATAATTAAAACTCAGAGTATTCCTAGCTCCTAACCCTGTGTTAAACAACATTTATACCTGGGTTTGGTACATAAAACTGTGACTAGTTATATGGAAGGAAAGGGAGGGTCAAGAAAGCACATTATTTCTGCACAAGTGGTATTTTCAGATTAAATGGAATGTCCAACAGCCTGGAAGCAGCTTCTTTGCATTTTGTAATCAATTCTTTTACAAAGATATGCTGTTTGCAATTCTCACCTCTTATACTAGAAACCCTTCTCATCTGGAAAAGAAAGGAGTTAACAGTGACTTTTGCAAACCTGACTAGAGACAGATCAGGAGAGCATGACTGTGGCCAAAAAGCCCAGCTCACTGAGAATACAGCAGAGTGCAGAGTGGGATTCACATATTATTTACTGGCTCTCATTTGCACACCTTTTGGACAGGTGGCTAAATTGCTCAAAAACCAGACAAAACGAGGGGATGCAAAGTAACATACTAACTTCTTTAATAGAGTCCAATCCAATTAAACCAAAATCACTCTGTGAACCCCTGGGTTTATTCACACTAAACAAGTCAGTGGTACACAATGTTAACCCGATAGCTGATCGTGTTCATCCCCTGGGTCCACACATGAAAAATGAGCACCAGTCAACCAGACCGTAATGGTCCTTTCCTTCCTTTTTTTCCTTTTTTTTTTTTTTCATAAAAACTATTTCTTTCATAGACTTAAAACAACCAACTAGCCAAGTTATTAATTATGGTACATCTAAAAAAAAAAAAAATTAATACTAACCCTAATGTGACTGCTGCTTTACGAGTGCTCTGTGTATTGCCTTAGACTGGCTTTTCAGTAGCAATTCACTACAACAGGTCCTAAAATAATAACAATAAAGAATTAAAAACCTGACAGCAAGTTTAATGGTCAAAAGTAATAAAAACTATCTGTTCTGAAAGGTGATTTTTTTAACAGTTCAGTCTTGCTGCAGCACTCACAGCCTCACAAAGGCAGAAGGGGTTCAAATTCTCTCACCTTCTTTAAATGTTTGTTTTTAAAAGGACAACTGCATTGTAACCTGCTAGGAGCCATGGGGCATTTTACTTAACATTATATTCAATAATGGCTCTGTTTTTTAAACTTACTGTTTTTCTGAGGGAGTTTCAGGAGGGTGGGGGAATAGAGAGAGAATAAAATCACAGCTCCCTGTAGCTGCAGCTCCCCAGGTGCCTCAGTCACTAGGGCTGTCTCATTCTCAGACCAATGCTGGTAACTTTTGATTACTCTCGAAGAACACAAAGAAAACACCAGCAACAGCCTCTAAAGCTCCATTTTTTTTGGGTCATGTCTCCTATACAAGGCCACCATCTTCTGTAATTTATCAGCTAAAGAAGCATTTTCTCCCTCTCTCCAGTGAAGGTTTAAAGGTGGGGTAGGGCATGAGACAAAGAGGGAAGCTAAAATGAATAAAAAATTCTCTGCTATAGAACCAAATTTCATTATTTCCTCTTTCATTCACAGCATCTTATCATTATAGCCAGACAGCTGCTTTGCTTTGTTAAGATCCAACTGATTTCATTTCCCCTCTGGCCCCATTGGTTGCTGGTCGACCTCTGGATCCACTAGGGATGATGCAAATGCTGACTGGACGATCTGAAACCCAAACGACTCCAGAAGAGACATGTTCTGTTGGGGTGAGAAGGGGGATCCTAGAGCAGGACCCAGGTCCCCCAGTGGGCCACCAAGGGCCCTGACGTGAACTTTCTGTATGTGTTTGTTCAGATAAGACTTTGATCTGAAAAAGCTGCCGCATTCAGGGCACGGGTACTTCTTCTCTCCTTCCGTCTCCATTTTGTTTTTGCTGACTGCCAGGTCACATGAGAAGGACCCGTTGGTGCTCTGTTTCTCAGGAGTCTTGAGGTCACTGGTGTCAGAGAGGTCTCCATATGAATCAGAACTCTCAATCGGGTCCGAATGTGAACATTTCTGGCCTTCTATGGGAAAAAGAAAAGAAAAGTTTTCAGAGTCTTAGCTCCCAAAGGAAGACATTTAAGATGCATTAAAATAAATTAGACTTGTTACCACCTGATCACATTAATGCCTGTCACAACAGAATGATACACACTTAACATCCAATCCCTCACATTCTAAAGCCCTCGAGCATAGGCCCCCTTTCCAAACCACCAGGTTGCCATCAGAGCAACAGCTGGGGTTTCATTAGGGATTTGTCATGATACTGAATGCAACCATAATGGGTCTTTGGTTTATATAACACTTCTTGAATCCCAAGGATGTCTCACAATGTTTACACCTCAGACACTACAAAAGGATGGATCTAATGATGAGTTTTCAACTGTGCAATTCACTTGCACACTTCTGAAATGCTGTTGATACTTTGGGGGAGAGCCTAGAAACCTCATGAAGTACAGCAGGCTGCAGCAAGATGTGAAGAAACCTGGAAACACTCAGCAGAACAGCAGTGAGCTACTGCAATTTAAGACATGCAATTCCATTTAGTCTCAATGAACTCTTTTTCACAAGTGCAACACTGTTAGAAGTTAACTTCACAACCTAAAATTGTTCTATCTTTAAATACTGCAGTGTGAAACAGCAAAGAGGTTAGGGACATTATTTAAGTTATTTGGATATAAGTCCTGGCAAAGCCATTGGTATGTTTGGAGTCTTCTCCATTCTCCTCTGGCATTATGCCAAGGAAGTTTGTCCACACTTTTTTGCTCAGTGCATGTGAATGAGCGTGAGAAACCCAGCCGTGCTCACTAAAGGAGTCTCTAAATACAAGTAGGCTGTACCTACTATTAACTCTGAGAGACCAAAGAACCACTTGGCACAACCCAAAAGACAGATTTGCTCTGGACTCAGCATTACAAACCTAACAGGATATGCATGAAATCAATACACCACTGAGCTGGAATAAACCTCTTGTTAAGTCAGCACACCACCCAAAACTACAGGGCTTCTGTAGTAACTCTATCAAGACTTCAACAGAAAAAATTACACAACTTCAGCTTTCTGCTGGCACAGACTTTGTTTAACCCAGCCCGCTGTGTTCTCCTGGGCGACAAAAGAAACAGAAAAACTGTGGCTTTGAAGAATTTTCTGATGTTTCACTTTCACCGGGGATACTGACAGCTCAAACCAAGAAGCAAAAACCTATTCTACGCAGGTAAACACACTGCTTTACTTATTCACAAGTTAAATACTCCTCAGCTATGCTTACAATAACATCTTTTTCTCCCCCCGCCCAAGTTAAATGAACATCAAAACCAACAAGAAAGCACCAGTACTATCACCCTTTACGTCTCTTCCCCAACAACTGCATTTGGAAGGGTAAGTTTAGCTACAGACAGGTGGCTGCACGTACAGTACGGCTCCTATCAAAACCAGGAACAGGGTTTGACTGACGCGAGATTCAAGTGGAGTGGGACTAACGAACTTGCCCTCAGGAAAAATTCAGATACTGACTGCTCCAAGGAAGACTGTCAAGATGAACTAACACTGCTTTTTCAATTTTCCAAACTGAAGAAGCTGCCAAAACTTCACATACTCTTCTGTGTCCATTTTCTTCCCCTAGACTTGTTAACTCGGCTATCCAATGACAGGTGTTACATCCTATGGGATGCTATGGAATTTCTCTGCATCTCCCTGAGCTTCTCTCCAGTATTTATCCTGTCCTTCCTCCCTCCCCTTTCTCGTGCCCAGCCCAACACCCCACAACACAAAGTTCTGCACAGAGCAGCAAGGTGCAGAGCAGCGAGTCTCTTGCCTTTGATGCCATAGGTCCTGACGCAGTGGAACGCTGCTCCCCCATTCGGGATGGACTCCTGGTGCCTGGAGACCTGGGGAAGGGGAACACCGTGGTGGGTTTTAACATGGACCTTTAAGTAGGAGGCAGAGGAGAAACCTAAACAAGATAAAAGGAGATGAGATCCTGCCACCAGCAAAGACACACATCTGCCTTCCCTGTTCCTTGAATCTTTCTCTTGCTCCTGCTCCCTATTGCAAAGCTGCTGTTCCACCAGTTCCCTCTGACATGCTCATGTAGGAGTCCTGTCATCATCAGGCAGTAATGCAATGCACACTTTTCATCAGACTGAGTTTGCCTTTTGTTAGTCACAAAGAGAAAACAGCCTCCTTAGAAAACAAATTCTGTGTAAGCAAACCTAGCAGGTGACATGAAACTTTCTGGGAAAAAAAGGCAGAAGGGACATAATACAAAAAGGCACCCATGTCTCTTCACCATTCTTGTGCTCTTTTATTTATTTTAATTAAAAATGCTTTTGCCATCTGATAATATTTGGAAGATAGTTCCAATTAGTTGACTTTATGCTGTTGAGATCTGAAGGAAGGATATCTAGTAACAACCCTCGTTGGTTTTTAAGCCCTTTCCCCTTAGGTTTCTAGCACTTATAGTGACTTCTAGAAGGCAGAAAGCTTAAACTATTGACTTTTTAAGTCATACAGTTTTGCTCTATAGCGATTTCTGAAAAATATTTCCTGCAGTCAGCTCATCCTGAGTTTAAAAAAATATACTAGAACTCATATTTTGTCTACAGTTAACAAAAAGTACTAAAAATAAATTTCAGTATTTTTATTATCTCTGATCTGTAAGCGCCAAACACTGAAAATAAAAACATATATATCAAACAATTGATTTCTCAACAAACCACTTTTTTACATTTGTCCATGTGCTTTTTAAAATGTGTTTTTAAGTCTCACAAATACGTCATTTTTCTTTAATGCAACAAATAATCTCACGTATACTTTGGAAGGTTTTTAAATTCAACCTCAATTAGATTTGCAATTACTACTACTTAATTTGGACCATACACAAGGCACAAGGAGGACAGAGTTTTAAAGACTTCCTACAGAGGTTAAGCTACCACCACCAACCAGCTAAATTTTCTGTTCTATTTTGAACAGAGTATTACGGCACCTTCATGTTAGAAACATTTTCCACTAACAACTAAGAACACAACACAAGGTTCACCATCACAGACCCAGAGTTGCAAGTTCCCTTTCTGGAGAGAGAAAACGCAAGGCCAAATTTTTTTAAACCGATACAGCATTTACAGCACAAGTCCTTGCAAGAGAACTTTCATAACAATACTTTGTTTAAAATATGAATAGATATTCTACCATTAAAGCCATTTTTGTAGAGATATGCCTGCATTTACATTTGATGATATATAATAATGTATTAGGCTGCAAACCAAATACTACACACCTCTCTGGGATGGATTTTTTGACTGCAGCTGTTAGTTTCAGGCGCTGAATTTAATAATGAATGTGGCTTTACATTAGATTTCCCTGTGCCTAGCACACAGAATATCCCTCTACCTCAACTTTTATCCAGGGGTTATTAAGAATTATATACACAGGACCTGCAAAGCAAGAACTCCACAGCAACCTGCTGAAGGGAATAGGGGCTGGCTGCTGAGAATGAACAAGAGGTAGTTACTGTGGACCCCTGAGCTGAAGATAAAGGTACAGAAAAGTAGATACATCACAACTGAAGAAACCAAGAACATACGACTCTCAAAATACAATAGAGCAGAATCACCAAGGCCAAGTCATCCAGGGAATTAATGTAAAGATATTATCCTCTGAAATAATGCAAGACCTACCCTCAGACACAAAATGCTGCATGGAAAATTCTTACAAATACCAAAAATTCACTGTAGACCTGACAGAACCAGTCTCTGACTGGTAGAGAAAAGGGCACACAGTGTACAGATATAATGGTGACACTTCCACCTATGAGGTACTTTTCTTATTTCACACATGTGGTTAATAACCACATGCATGCTGAGATCAACCTCTTTGATGCAGCAGTGCACTAAAATCTCACTGCCAACCATTAAAAAGGACTGCATGCAGGTATTCAGTGTTTTTCAACACCACAACTGACACAGGAAAATCTGAACTTGTAATCTCTGCACACAATATTTTTTCTGAACTCTGCAGTTCTATTTGTAGAGTACATTGTTTTATATAATGAAAACTGCTGCAAAGTGTGTTAGCTCCCCTTTATGCACTTGGCAGATGAACATGTGAGTCATCAACTTCCATCAAAACCATAAGAATGCCAACTGCTTCATGGGAAACTGTTTAAAGCGAGACTTTTTTGGAGTTGTTTTCATCCTATTTTTTTCCTAAAGCACTTAGCACTGGCCTTTTTATCTCCATCAGACTTTAATTATGAATGCCTGTCCCAGGAAGACAGGGGTTCATAGACCATAATCCTTCACTCTTAAAAGTCTCTTTCAGAGCAAAGTCAGACTAATCCAGAAGATAAAGTGGCAGTATTTTTCAGAGAAGGAATGTATTTATTGCTTTACTCATACACATCTCTCTACTTTGCAGGGCAGATTATTTCTTCATACCAGAAGAACCAATATTAAACATGTATAGAAAGGAAATAATTTCCTTTATATAAATGTGACCCATCCCTTGGTCTCTTAGGTAAGATCTATAAGGAGATAAACTATAGAAATAATTGCAGGATGCTCCTTGTTCAAAAATGGTATTTGGATTTAGCTGGAACATGAGGAGCATGTGTCTTGCTTTAACAGGCTCTGCCCACTATGAAATGTACAAGAACTCAGTGTGAAAAATAAATTCTCATTTGTGATTGGAACATTCACCCTTTTCCTAACTGATTTGATTCCGTGAAACAAACAACGTGTATATGTTTGAAACACAAACCCAAACTTCTGAGTTGCACGTTATTACTAAGTACCAGCTCTAGACCTGCTGAAGTCATTAATCTCTTGAATTCTTTGAAAAAGCCCACACAAGCAAATAAAGTTCCTGAGGATGGTAATAGAAAATTGTGTAACAACGTAACTGGAGCATGTCTTCTTTATTTAAACCGATTGAAGAGAATTTGTCTTAAAAAGTGAGGCTTGATTATTAGTTTTTTTAAGCACACTTTAGACAAATTCTTTAAGAAAAAACCAAAACCCAACAAAATACCAAACCAAAAAAGAAGAAGAAAAACAAACCCCAAAATCCCAGGGGGAAAAAAGAACCAATACCCCCCCCCCCCCGAAACCATTTTACTGTTTCCCTGATTTAACGAGATTTAATTACTTCCATGATTACTCTAAGCATAAAGCCCTAAAGTAAGAAAACAACCTGGAAAAAACATCAAATCACAGCTGGTAGTTTTTTAAAATTACATTGCTACATTGTAAAAGAACGAAGTATGATCAACAAATGAACGCACATGACAAGGCCAACCATTGGCTACTGCTTTCTGCCAGGTACTGAGTTCCATCCCCATCTCCTAAAGCCATTAAACCTTTAGAACAACATGAGACACTTCATTAAGTTCCACAGAAAAGCCTTCAGTCCAGTGGGATAAACTGAGGGAGTCTAAGCTCCGTCATTAACACTGGGAATGTTGAGCTGTGTAAAGAGTCACCTTTTCATCCACTCTTTTTTTAAGTGGCCAACATCCAAAATTCTCTCCACAAGCAGCTTGAGCTTGTAGAGCATTCTTGCTTGACAATTACTATATCCAGAACCAGTTAAGTTTCAATTAAAAAATACATCAGCACATTAGCCAAGGGAAGAATAAACAAAATCCCACTGCACAAGCACCTCAGCCATGGCACAGCTGTGATCAGGTTACTGTGTGTGGCTTCTGACTGCACCAATGCCTATCAAATAGATACTTCTAATCCAGAAATTTTCCATTCGACCTTATCTTGCCAGGCTCTACAATTTAAAAAATAACTATTTTAAACAAAGAACATTATACTTTGATTCTAGAACACCTGGGATTAAAAATTCTGCTGTCATTGATCATAAATCTACAATCAAATTTACGGCAGAAAACAATGAGTTTACAACACAATTGTTTGACAAATCCAGTCTGTAGCTTACTCTTCCTATGAATCTTAACACTTCCTATGAAATTTAACAATATTCATTATTACATTTTTCAAATCCTGATGTAAACTGAAAATCACAGCAGACAATTCCGACAACTCCCATGAAACACACAAACTGTAAGAAGAAAGTAGTTGCTTAAAGTTTGCTGTACAACAGTTTCCCTATCCTTCTACAGAGAAGCATGTATTTTATTAAATTGCCACTGTACATTTAGACTTGTAAAATGTGAATAAACCACTTAGTCATTTTATTGTTTCACTGCCAGGTCTCTCTTTGTCACATTGGCTCCATTTCCAAAGAGCTGCAGTGACATCCAGCGGTAATTCTGTAGAAATTCAAGCTTACAAATCATGGAAACAAGACAATTCCTACCAACCCATCTGAGTTTCTGTCTGGCACCATGTTCAAGGGAAAGAGAGCAGGATAGCCTGCTCTCAAATAGTATCTTCCATGTTGTTGTCGTCATAAAAAGAATCAGGATAAACTTAAGCAGTTTTTCAGAAGCCAGACCTTCAGCTGAACAGAAGGGCAGGCTTCATTTCACACCATCTAGCTGGAGCTTCAAAACCTGAAGATTTTCAACCCAGATGCCTTTTCCACTCACACTGATACCATCACTTTCAGGATTTACAGATTGTTCAACTAGTGGAAACGTCTCCCTTGCAATTTACTGTCTCATTATTCATCAAGTCCAAAAGCTCCCTGTACAGTCTGCACATTAAACACAGAAGCGCTTTATTTTCTCAAAAGATGTCACCTCTCTTAAACTAGAAAACAGAACATGTCAGGAAAAGAGACTCATCAGAAAAAACAGGATCCCAAAACACAGCAGCAATCTCTTCTAACACTTACTAGCTATGTATGCCTGTGTGAGCCAGAAAGGCATTTTAAAGTTGTGAATTAATCCCTCAAAAAAACCACACCAATAAGTCAAAATAATTTTTCCATCTTGCCTTACATCCCACAAAGCCTAAATTTCCAATTCTCTCCAACTGAAGAGTACCACAAAGAGATGGAAAAGCTTCACAAGCTTAGTCATATGGTTTACTTTTACATGGTGCTGCATGGAGCAGCGAGGTGGACTCGGTGATCTTTATGGGTCCCTTCCAACTGTGAAAAGCCGCGTTTGTACAAATAAAGGTAAAGCACATTTCTAGTGCTCTTTACAAAGTATGCTTTAGAAATGGACATTAGTACAA
The DNA here is from genome assembly GCA_013400495.1 of Nicator chloris. NCBI lineage: Eukaryota > Metazoa > Chordata > Aves > Passeriformes > Pycnonotidae > Nicator > Nicator chloris. The sequence continues at coordinate 283,843 of WAAE01020019.1, forward strand.
AGCAATTTCTTGTGTTTAGAGGGAGAAGCAGCTTGACTCTATTGCACCAGGAGGTTAAGTAAGACTTAGAATATAATGTAGATTTATGTTCGGTGTATGATTTTCAACTTGATGTGTATTTCAAAGATTCAAAAACATTCTTCTTCCAAAATGACTGCAAGGGCTCAAGTCTAATCAGGTATAGAAAAAAATAGATGTACATTGAACAGCAGCAAGGCAACTTATGGTTATTGTATAGGGATCTGGGTATTCAGCAAATAAAATTTACTTCAGATTTAAACTGAGTTTCTTTGGGAATGATCTGCCATGTGAAAAGGCCAGACCTATACTCCATCAGTTTCAGGGTTCAGTATTCAGTAGGAAAACAGAGTATGTACACGAACAGGCTATAACCTCCTCCTGTTGCAGAGAGTCAGGCAGCCTTACATCTCCCCTCGAGTGCTGTCCCATCCCACTGGAATAAAAAAAAAGTTTCTTCATTACCTCGGTTACAGATAGTGCAGAAATTGCTTGGTCCTTCACTGTGCTTCTTCAAGTGATCTGCCATATATGCTGCTCGCAAGTACTTCCCACACACCTGGCATGGGACTTTGTCTTCATGACATGCCAGGTGTGAGCGCAGCCGGTCACGAGTGGCAAAGGAAGCATTACAAGTCTGCAGGTATAACAAGAACCATGTGACTCATCAACTCTGCTAACAGCACTGATATTGTTGAATATATTTAGTATTCTTTAGAGTAAATACCTTAGATCCTGTGCAAACACAAAAAATGACAGGATGCACAAGCTATTTTCCCCCAGATAAAAAATTCAGAACACCAACACATTGCACAAGATGTAATGTTGTGTAATGTACTCAAAAGAATTAAAGCTGCAAAAAAACAGCTCTGACACACTCCAGACAGTAAAACTTACACCAAGATAGACTTGTAAGGCTTTAGCTCCTTTCTGAGGATGAAGATACTAAAATTTGAAATAATATTTAACAGAAGAAATAGCAGAAACCACTTTGCTCCATTTACAGTAAGTTCTGCCATTTCACTGAGCCATTACAGTAACTTTAAACCACTCAAATGTCCTCTCTGTCATTTTCCTAAATTATACTCTTTGATGAGATAAATCTAACTGCAGTACACAGAATTCTTTTGGAGTGTGAAAACGTACCAACAAAGCATCAGAGAATTATCTGGGATGACAATATGATGAGAGACAGTAGAAGAGTCATCCTGGTATCCACAGCAGAAGTGCAGACAAACTGTAGAAGTGAAGCCTCAAAACCGAGCAGGTATCAAAATAACTGCGTGACATTGTAATCTGTTTTAACTTACCCCTGGTCAAGGTATTGTATTCCACTTACTACCACAAAACAAGCTTGATTTGGCATAAGATAATATTGATTCTATTTGCCCACTTTCCAGCTGAAATCTGTATAAGTGAAGGCTCCCTCCCACCTTTATAACCCCAGCAATGGGCGGGCAGGCGGGCTGTGCCCACAGCCTGTTACAGTGGCCTGCTGGTTCTGAAAGGCTTGCTCTGTCTCTAATGTGTGAAGGGAAATAAATCACCAGCAATATGCTGCACAAGGTATTAAGAGTTATACTTTCACAAGTGCAAGAGGAGAAACAAAAGCAAAAACACATCAGAATGACCAGACCAAGCCAGAGCAGTGACATTCAAGAGTGTACAGTGTTTTGTTTATACCAACTTCATATAAAGTAACACAATTTTAAGAGCTATAACCAGAATCGCCAAAGAAATAATATGAGGCTGTTCAGTGTCTTGGGAACTGGGTATAATCTGTATTTTTAAATATCAGTATGTAATTAAACCACTGTTTCAATAGAGATAAGACTTGTTGAAGTAAAAGTCTTAGTAAAATTCCAAAATTATAATTCAAGTAATTGAAATTGATAATACAGAATAGGATAAGGTAACTGCATAAAATTCAGTTAATCAAGAGCTTAATCCAGAAACCATTGAAGGCAGCGGAAAAGCACCTATCAATTTCAACAGGCTTTACTCTCAATTCAGTCCTGTGAGATGCTTAAGTGTGGAAAACTTCCATGGAGCTGAGGCTGCTCCACAGCAAGCACAAGACTTAACACCTCAGAAGATTAGGACCTAATGAAATTAAAAAGGCAATAGTAAAATTACCTAGATTTCTGCGACATACACAGTTTAACTAAGCCCACCAGACAAAGATTTATAAACTATAAGTATTGATGTTTAAGAGGCAAATTCTTGAACATGAAAGATTTTTCTTCATTTTTAATCTCAGTACACAGCGCTGAGCAAAACAGGTGCAGCTTTCACTTACTAAAGTGTTCTTAGAGGTAAGCACACTCTCAAGGCAGGATTGCAGCACTGATACTAATCAATCTGTTGGATATCAACTAAAGATATATAACTAGACTATCAACAGTGATAGCCAAGAGATCCATCATCAGTAACTCTAAAGGTATGGAGCCACAGGAAGGTCCATACCCAAGCATTGGGAGTGCATTAGCCATTGAGAAGCAGACCAGAGATCAATCACGTAAATACAGCGATGCCAGAAGTAAAACCAAGTCTATCCCACAGTGAACTTAGCAAGTTGAAAGCTTAGGGAAAAGCAATATAATAATTTATGTGTTTGATTTCTCACTGTTGCTGCTGAGTTGTGTAAAGCTCACCTTTGGGTAAGGTATATAATAAATATATCTGCAATGAAGCTTAAAAGCAATAATTAAGTCCAGTGGAGAAAGCAAGAACCAGTTTAGCTGAATCATAACAATGGGAGACAGGACTAGGGTTAAAGAAACCCCCAAAGTTAATATTCAAATAGTTAATATTTATAAAAGGTATAGAGAAAAAAAAAAGTTTTATTTTATGAAAGATGTGAAGTTCTAAATGAGCGCTAAGTATTTATCATTAATTGTTAATCATAGAAGAAAACTCTCCAGTGCTTTCCTATCAAACATTGCACAGGTATATAAATAGATCAAAAAGAATATATAAAGTTTAAAAAACATTGTTTAAGAAATACCTCTTGAAGTTTCAACTTTTCTATGGATGTGGATGTCTCTGAGCTTATTCCATGGTGGCTGCCATTTTCCTGCTAATAGGCAGGAAGTAAGAGAAATTAGGACAGGAAGAAACTCATTTTGCATTGAAATCAATGGGATACGCACTGGACTTGGGATGCCAATTAAGTTGTCCTTTAATTTAACCTTCATTTTTCTTTTTTATTTAATTTGTCAGAAGAACAACCTGTCTTATCTCTGAGAGGAGCAAACTTCTGTTTTCTCCCCTTGTTCTTTCACGTCCACAGATTTTCAGATCACTGTTTGCCCCCAAACTGCAGCCTTTCATATACGAACATGCCAAAGCCAACAGCTTCACCCCATCCCACGGGGTGAGTAACTGAGCTGCCCCTTCTGGCCATAAAACGGACTCACTCCTTTTCCGATAACCAGAACTCAACAGTCAGACTGGGAGAAAAAAAATAAATTCACCAGTGCAACAATCCGAGGAAAAAGATCCAAAGTGCCATTTGCCTGGACACAAGGCAACTTCTTGGACCTGATTTCTCAGCTGCCTTGGCTCTGTGGAGATCTTCCCTAATCTATCTCAACAGTCATGAAAAAGCTGGAGTCAAGATTTTGGCATCAGGTGCTAGAAGTGCTGGAAGTTAGGATACTTGTGAAAGATCTGTGAAGCACAGCCATTATTTCAGGGGGATGAGTGCAGGATTACAAACTGAGCACTGAAAACTATAGCTGTTGCAGGGATGTTCAGCTTAAAATTGTCCTGTTTCTCATACTTTCATTTATTCTGAAGTTGGGTTGACACCCTCCCACTTTTGTTTTGGTACTCCAAAGTGCACTGTGATGCCACACCAACAACACATTACATATCACCAGTTTGCAAAGATACCTAAGAGCTCAGGTAAATGGCCACTTTGTTTAAATCATAACAAAGCACAAATTCCAAAAATGCCATTACAATAGAGGATTCCGGAGTGCTCTTCTGTTTACTAAAAGAGTAATTCTCTTTTCCAGTAAACATAAACAAAGCATGACAACAACAGGAATTTTCAACACGAACTTAACAGATTCAAAAAGGATGCTCAATGCTGTTCACCTGCTCTCAGGGGGAGCTAATTTGCCAAACAAAATAAATGGAAAAAGAGAATGGAAAATGGGCAAACAACATGCCAGTATTAATATTTTCCTTCTTGGTGGCCAGATCCTGTTAAATACATATAATGGAACAGATGCATAACTGGTTATGAAATAATCACAGGGAGAACTTTATCAATTTACACATCTGTTTTCATATTTGAAACAAGTTTTCAGTGACTACATCCCTTCTGTGGTTTCTACAACGTATAGCAGATCTGTGCATATTCAAGAACACTTTCTAAATCTGATAGGACATTGCAAAGCATTTTCTGCAAAGACATACAACAGGTCATTAACAAATTTTCTGCACCTTAAGATTCACAAGAAATTAACTTTGCGGGGCTAAACAATCAAAAATCAAGAACAACCCAAGCCTGAAGGACAATCTCAACTCTGTCCTGACGATTGTAACCTATGGCCTGTACCTTTCAACTGAAACGAATAGTGCATACAGTATTACGGCACTTTAGACAACACACGGTAAAACTGTTCTTGGAAATTGCTATCACAAAATACATGTGTGCAAGGAAATGGAGTTGAGCTTGGCTGCGTCATCTTAGCTTCCATGTTTCTCTACATCTGAGCTCTTAGTGTATCCTGTGATTCACATGGAGTTGATACTTAATATTCTTAAATCAATGTTTAACTATAAAGGAACTATTGGTCATCAGCTGGCAAAGGACAATTCATAGCTGTCCGTGTTATTGTAAGCCATGTTCATCCAGTAACCTTGGTATCAACTAGCAAAAGACTGATGGATGTCTGTCTATGTTGGGACGTAAACATTCATCAGCAGTTCATCCACAGGCCTCTTGCTGTCCCCACATTGTGAATTCTTTTTATGAGTGGAATTGTCCAGTTTGTATAAATCTGTAACCCATAAATCATCTCAAGGAGCTCGAGCCAATCTAAGGCTTTATATAGGACAAAGTTAAATCAATGTGACGGCTCTATGGCCCGACTTTCAAATGTGCTGGGCTTTCACAGATCATATGGATGTCTACAGAAACATTTAGATGGCTCCAGCTGTCTGGAAAACTTCTCAGTATTCTTAAAATTTCAAAACGTTTCAAAACTCTCACAATTTGAAGGAAATATAGGTGTGTCAAAACATGTAACAATGCAGATCAGGAGGCAGCAATCATGTAGGATTGTTTAGGTTCAAAAAACGTGGCTAAATATTTTAGAAGAAAAAATCCTCTAGCCTTCATTGTCTTCAAAAGAAAAAAAAAGAGAAAAGAATCTTCCTCCAGCTTCTTTAAAGAAATATTAAATATTTCTTCAGAAGCCAAGCATGGAGATTGTTAGCCCAAAAGCTGTTTTAAAAGTTTGCCCAACATCTCTCTGATGGCAGTGTGTGATGGTGGAAGCCGATTCTCAACTTTGTTTTAATTGATACTTCCAGGCACCTTTTAAATCCCTCTATAAATGGATTACAAAATATCTTCCTTCATTTGATCTTTCAAACCTTATTAACTGTAAAAAACTATATACAACATTATGACATTGTACAACAAAGGATGTTGTGATGCCATTATTTATATTCTCCCTGAGATTAAAAAAGCTTCCAATTTTGCTCAGTGCAATGTGCTGAAGGCTATGCAATTTAAAAAAATAGTATCTTGACAAGTTATGATAATTACAATGTACTAATTTTTTATTGAAATTATTCTAAGAAAATGAAGTCAGCATTGGAGCCTTCTGATGACAACAACTGCAATTAAAAAAAAAGGGAGGGAATCATCAGTGACATCGACTCCAAGCCCAGGTGGCTGGGTAAGAGATCCAGGGTGAGACTGGGACAGCACAGTAGGGAAGAACATCTGGTAGAAGTAGGGGAGGTAGGAGGACCAAAGCTGTAGATGAGGTGAGGGGGGACAGGAGGCATGTAAAGGAGATGTCACCGTGGAACACTGTTCTTTACAAACATTTATCCTAAATCACATATACATGGCACTTCTACTGGTACTCCAAAATTGTATGCACACATAAATGCAATGCCAAAGATTGCCCACAACAGCAGTCTGGCTCCTACCTGACACTTGTGAGGTCTCTCTGAGGTATGCACCTGTTTGATGTGTCCATTCAAGTGGTCTGGCCTTAAAGGAAAATACACATAAGCACACTTAAAACAAATACTAAAAATGAAGTTACAATTTTAACAAGAATAAAAAAGAAAAAATATAAAAAATATCCCAGTGCTGTCTCTGTGACAAACGTAGTGATATTTAACTTTCCAAGAACCAGATGGCCAACAACTGGGACTCTACCTTGTTATGTACCCTCTCCAACTTGCTAAAAAGGCAGCGTTTTCTCAGGAAGAAATCATGACTGAATGATCAGAGGAAACAGGAAATACAAGTTATGATTTTCAAACCTGCTGTCCCCATCCAAAATCTTATTTAGACCTTAACAATCAGGGCACTTTGATTTACAGCTGCTGAATATTTGAAAATCAGACCCTATGGTTTATGTCCTAGACACAGATGTAAAAAGCCAACTTTAAGCACCTCTTGCAAAAAAGACTATATAAAAGCTGTTGCTGTGACACATTTTCCACCTGCAAGATGAAAAAATACTCCTAACTTACGACTTGGTAGGGAGACTGTATTAATACAAATAAAGTGCTCTGAACATTCCAACTAGAAGGTGCAATGGAAGAGCAAATTATTACTGTAAAAAGTTAGACCATTCTTCACAACCAGCAAAGCCTACTTGGAAGAAGAAAGGACTGAAGAGCTGCAGATTGTCTTGGTGGGAGTTTCTCCTAGTGGGAAGAAAGCTTTTCATTGTATGAGACCAAAACTGCTTGGAAACAAGTTCTCCACCCTCTCCTCCCCCAACTTCCCAGCTGCACCAATAAGAGGGCACGGGAATTCACGCACTGCAGACAGAAAACAGGCTGGACTTTGCAGTGAGGCTCTTAAACCCGATGCTCCAGCGCGCGGCTGGAGCGGTGTAACCGGACAGACTGGTTGGGGTCCTTCTGGGTACCTCAAGCTCAGCAACCTCACATGCTGCGCTACTGAATACAGCACACTAAAATTAGACATCACGCTTCCAACTTCCTCTGGCTGCTTATAAGAGTGAATACTGAAACTTAGGGGTCTCTAGTTTTCATTCACACTTCGGTTTTACAGATACGCAAACGGTTTTGTTGTTAGCTTTTGTAACAGCATTCCTGCCTGTTCACATTAAGTTACTGGGGAAAATAGGAACTCGACATGTATTTTTCACTTCCCCTTAATGACAAAAACCTTTCATACAGCAACGGCAGAAATCTTTAAGTGTCAGTAAAAACAATAAAACTTGGCACACGATCCCAGGTAGCGCTATAATAAAACAAGTACTTTCACTTCTAGCCACAGATGAAATTTTCATTTGGTGACTTTCCATCACTGAATCTGCAGCCCTTATGAAGATGCATCCCTAATTACTACCGATTTAAAAGAAAAAGGGGGGTGGGGCTACATTTTCATAATTAATTTCAATAACAGAAATTCCCTCTATCAAAAAGAGAGCAGGGGCACAATTCCACAATTTACACAGCCTGGTGGCCTTTGATTTGTTTTCAGATCTCGATTCATTCCCTCACGTTAGAGCAAATCAACTGCTGTGGAAAACCGACTGCTGGTACAGAAATAGCAGAGTGTATGCATCCCCCTCCCCCCCACTACTTCTACACTCAAAGCGAGCGGCAAACTTCCAAAAAAGTTTCATTAGCTCAGACTGTAAGATACCACTAACACAACTACGTGTACCAAACTACTTATTAAATTAGCTCCCACAAACAGCGACAACAAAAAATCAGCAACATTAAATGCACAGATCTTACGTATGTTGCAGGGCAGAAACAGGATCCCCTTCAGAAGGATGTAAACCCAAAGGACACAAAGATCATGTATTAAAAGATACTTGATGCTGCAGCCTTTGAAATCTCACCTCTTCCTTCACATTTGGGTGATAAAAAACATTACGAACTAAGAGAAATGAAGGGAAGTTAAGAAAAAGAAAATTTAAAATGGATACGAGAAAAATAATAATCTTGAGATGTATTATTTTGCACTTCAACAGCACCTTCAAACTACCTACACATCAGCAATCTCAAGACACTTCTGTGAGGCAGGTAATTATTTCAATACCCGTTTCACAGAAGAGTCATTTGAGGGAGAGACTAACTGATTTGCCCAAGGACACGCATACAACCAACTCTGGGACAAAGCTGGGAATGTTAGCCAGAAGCCAGCTGACTCCCAGTTCAATGTCTTAATTACTTTTAAACCCTTCCAAGAGACTGCAGAATAGCATCCCAGAGGAAATGGTGGAAGTCTCATTCCTTGAAACATTTTAAAGTGGAACAGTCAAACTATCCTAAGTACGTTTCCAAGGGATAGGAAAATCAACTTCCTAGGTCTCTGTTTGTGTCAATGGTCCATACAAGCACTCTCTTACCTGGAAAAGCCTTTTCCACAGCTCTGGCAGATGTAGGGCTTTCCCACAGAGCCATCATGTGATCGAACATGATAGGACATCCTGTCTTTTCGTTTGAACCGCAAGCCACACACCGGACAAGAGTAAGGCTTTTCGCCAGAGTGTGACAGCTTGTGCCGATTCAGGTGGTACACGTCCCGAAAAATCTTGCCACAGATCTCACAGGCCACCTGTTTCCTCGTCCTGCTTCTTTTTCGAGGTGCATCGGGGTCATCCTGACCAGGAACACCATTTTCACCCAGTCGTGGGGGCGGGATGTCTATGTAGCCCAGCTGCAAGCTTGTCACCCCATGTTGAGCCTCGTGCTGCCGAAGACGATTAGCATCCGTGAATACTTTCCCACAGAGACCACACGGCAGGATACCAGCCTCTCGCAGGCCCCCTGGGGTACCAAACATCATGGAGTCCAAGAGATTGGCTTTACGGGGACGCCCTCTGCCCCTCTTGGTGCTTAAAGTGGGGGCACTAGCAGCAACATTCTGGAAGGGTGAGGCCAGCAGTGGCGGGGACAGAGGTCCTGCCACCATGGGCAGGCGGTCCACACCCTGCAGGACAGGTAGGGAGGACTGCGCAGCAGTGAGCGCAGCCCGCGTGGCCTCGTCTTCAGGCATGCCAGCAATGCCATTGCCATTGGGTGCCAAACTGGCACCGTTGGTCATGTCAAGAGGGAAGCCGAGGTCAGCAGCCCCCGGACGGAACAGCATAATGTCAGGACGTGTGGGGGGCACGAGGAGCTGCACGTTGGACTGCTTGATGACCTCCTGGCAGATGTCGATCACAGAGCGCATCAGCAGGAACTTGGCGGCCGTCATGAGCTCCGGGAAGCTCTCCAGCCGCACCACGATGCGCGACGTGTAGGCGAAGTCCAGGATGTCTCCGAACACCTTGGAACTGATGGTGTGCATCTCCAGCTCCCTCCCGCCCCCGGGGGCGCCGCCGGCCGCCGCCGCAGCCCCGCCGGTCGCCGCCTCCGCCGCGCTCCCCTCCCCGCCGCCGCTGCCGCCACCTGCCCCGTCGCCGAGCTGCGCGCTGAACACCGACTCGAAGTACTCGCTGCAAGCGGCCAGCACGGCGCGGTGCGCCGGGAAGCTCTCGTCGCCCACGCGTAGGAGCACGTCGCAGAAGCGGCCGCCGTTCTTGCGCTGCTGGTTGAGGCTGTGCAACACGTCGGCGCNCGCGGGGCCGCCGCGGGAAGGGGCGTGCGCGGCGCGGCGGCAGCAGCCGGGAGGGACGGGGGTCCGGCGGCGGCTCCGGGCTGCCGGCTCCGTCCGTCCCTGTGTGTTTGGAGCGGAGGAAAGATGGCAGCGGCTGCACTTCCTCTTGCACTTTCACCCCTGGGGGGAGGAGAAGGAGGGGGCGATACCACCCCCCCTACAAAAATCCAGCGGGGGCCCCCCGGCTGCTGCTCCCCGACCAAGCTCCGCCGCCGCCGGCCCCGGTCCGGGCCCCGCCCGCTTCGACGCACCCTCACCACCGGCGCCGCAAACTTTCCTCTCTTCTTTAGACGAGAAGACCCCCACCCTATTCACAGAGCCCCCCCCTCCAGCCACTCGGGCTCCCCCCCTGCCCCCCCGCTTCCTGCCCCCCTCCCTCCCCGCATCCGCCAATGCAAGAGCAGCCAGAGCCAGCAGGCCGGCCCCCACCCCGCCCGCCCGCGGGGGCTGGGGGCTGCAGTCTCCCCCTTCCCCAGCACCGATCCTCCAATGCCGAGCCGGCAGTGAGGCCCCCGCCCGCAGCTCACGGCGGTGGTGGGGCTGCGCTCGCCCCCTCCCCCAAATATCCGGGCTGCAGCTCGCCCCCCAGGCCCCCCTCCCGCTGGAGAGAGGAGGAGGGGCCGGCGGGGGGGGCTGCAGGCAACCTTCCCCCCTCCCCAGGCGCGAATCGTCCAATGCAAACCCTCCCGGAGCTGCAGAGGCGCAGAGCGGCCCCCACCTCCTCGGCTCGCCTGAGGAAAGCCGATCCCAGAGGGGCCAGGGGCTGCAGCGCGGACCGGCCTCCCCCCGGTCTTTCATTGCATTTCTCACCCCCACCCCCCGTACACGATCAACTCTCAGCCTCGCTAGAAGACCGAGGCGCCGGCATTGTGGGGGAGGGAAGGGGTACAGCGGGAATTCTTCCAGTGCGAAAATGCCCTCCCCTCGGGAGCGGTTGGGAGGAACGGTACCCGCGGGCCGGGGGCTGCGGGAGCCACGGGCACCTCTCAGCCCCGAGCGCGTCCATGTTGGGGAAGCTGCTGCCCGCGGAGCCCCTCCCGCGCACCCGGGGTTCCCACGGCCCCCGGAGCGCCACACGCCCCAGCGCGGCGAGGCTCCCGCTCCCTCAAGTTACCCTTCCCCGGGCCCAGGTTAAATGCTCCAAAATCCACTGCCGAGTTCACTGCGCGGGGTTGCCTGGACTGTCCTAGTGCTGAATCTTCCCTGTGTGCTCGAGGTCTCTCTATGAAGAGCTGCTATTTCAACATCATTCATTATCATTACTCATTTGCAGCTGAAATCTGCTTTCTGTCTCAGACAAGAATTTTTCTCTACTTTTGAAGAAGCATCTCCCCCACACACATCACACATACACATTCCCCAAACAGAGCTCTTTGTTTTGTTAAAGACAACGCTTGGAAAAAAGTGTTCAAGGACACTTTTTTGCATTTGCAACGTCAAGCCCAATTAAGAATGCTTGGACCATCTATTCACGATCTAATATTGTCACTTAAACTATTCTGTGGAAAATACTGAACTTGGCACATGTGAGGGCATCACAAACTACGGAGCCTTCCAAAAGCTCAAACCAGCACTTGAATTAAATAGTGGTGGAACTGAAAAAGCATTCTGGGTACTGATGTGCAAATGAGCGTACCACACTTCTAACTTCCAAAATACTACATTAACACTTCAGGCCACACAGTGCCCTCAGCCTCTACACCAGATTTCTCCTGCTTTTGATAGGAACTATTTGTCTCTACTGCAGTCAGAATATTACCAGTAACTTTTTATTACTGCACTACGTGTGCACACACCCTGATATGAACATATACTTGAGAAATTTGAGGTGGAGTGGTAGCAATGCTGACAAACAGCTTAAATACACCCTATTATATAGATAACACAGTGCTCATATTCTCTTAAGTCTGTGTGCCACAGACACACAAGTTGTACTTGCTACAGAGCGAGGAAAATGATTATGTTTAACTCACTAGCCAGGCTGCAAGCACACACACACATGGAGCAGTTAAAGAATCTGGAATTTGCTTATCTTTCCAAGTGGCTTTGAGCAGTTGTGTGCCTTTCCCCCCAGTGGTTTATTAATTTGCTTTCTTTTAGCCCCCAGCCTCCTGACATGGTTCCTGCTTCCTATTTCAGTTCCCTCCTTGCCTGTTCTTTGTCTCTCCTCCAGGCAGGGGGAGGGGGGTCCTGCCTCTCTCACAGCACTTTCCTCAGAACTTTCTCCAGTTGCCACGGAATGTTCTGGTTTCAACTTCCAGCCCTCCTGTTTAAAAGGCACCATCCAACACAGCCTGCCTGCTTCTCTGGGTAAAAGCTAAAAAAACCCCGAAGCATGGCTGTTTCTTGGCAAGTGACCCGCTCACACTTGCCACAAGGATGCCAGATCAGCACACTGGGAGCTCACACTCCGAGGAGTTGCTGGACACTCGTTCAAGATGACCGCCAGCACCCTGCACTCCCGGGTAATCACAAGGACACCGACACAGCCCTTTGCCTTGGCTCCTCAGCACCCTGCCATGGCAGTGGCCGCAGCTCTCCTCATGGTACTTACAGTCTTTCTACACCAGCTTACTGCACCCTGTAGCTCCAACGACACATTTAAAGGACTGCTGCTTAGAACGTTTTCTGGTCCCAAACTTACCCTGTCTCAGAATATGAGACTATTGAGATAGCCACTCAACTAGCGTTTGTTATAACTTTGCCAAATTTCTTCTGAAAATGAACAGGTACTAAATACTGAGCAAAAATTTGGCTCATCACTGTGAACACACTTGTAAGGTGAAGTTCCCTAAACTTACTGTGATGACTAAATGGCATTTCTCCGTACATAACTGTGTAAGCAGACAATGAATGATTACCTTTGAACTCAATTACCATCACAACTAGCAAGTTACTTTTTGAACACAAAGTTCCAGATAATGTGAAAGAAAGTTTTAAATTTCAATTTTTAAATTTACGTTTTCTGTATCCAGTATTTCCTCTCCTTTTCAGATGATTCCTAATCTATTTTCTTTGACATCTTCTGCACTGGAATGTGCTGAACTTCTTTTGAATCCATCCCTCTTTTTATTTAAAAGCATTTTCCTCAGCTACTTTATTCAGCTTGTCACTACTTCCTGTCTCATTTCTGCTCAAGGGAATTCCTGAGGTGTCCCTAAATGTTTTGCAGCTGCCTGGTGCCTGCTGAAGCACTTTGATTGGTATTTCAATAGTATTAATAATCCTCCTTTTCTCCAAACATGTGTGTACCATTTGGGACTCCACATTGTACATTGCTCGCTTCACTGCAGATCAATTGCTACTGGCCTTACTCAGAAGTGCAGACCTTAAATTGGTGTGCAAATATAGGAGGTAACAAAAGACTGTTACAGTCGAATCTGTTCAAACATATTTGGGTATATGGTAATTAGGGTTGAGTCATACCTATTTGTTCAATACTTTCGTGAATCTGTGTAGGTCTTGAGGCTACTGAAACTTTTCAGAATAGTCCCATTATTATACTCTTTAAGAAGGTTAGTCACTATTTCACATGGATTATAATATTAGCAGAGACATTTGTGCATAGCACTTTTGCCAGCTAATCAGTCATATGAACCATTTCCTTTGTATGTGTGTTCCACAGAAATACACAACACTGCGCAGTTCATGGCACACTTGCAATTTCAGTGAGTAGCTGTCAGTTTTTCGGAGCTTTCACTGCTATTTTAATTAACTGCTACTGATATAACAAGCAATTAATTCAGCATTCATTACTTATTAGGTTGATTATTACTTAAATTTCGTTTTTAAAGCTTGCTCAGTTTATTATTGGGAATTGTCCCACGAGAATGCCAATGCTAGCAGCAAGGATTCTCAGACTTGGAGCCAGCAGAATTTCCTCTGTAACCCAGACGTGGGTTTAGTGATTTGTCAGCTTTCTCCTCTTGAAGCAGATGAAAACTCTTTAAAAATACCCAGCACTCTCACAAAACTGACAGCAATAGGATGGTATACGATGCTGTGGAAAGTACACAGAAAGACTTTAAAAAAAGAAAATAGTGCTGTTTGTTTTTCCTCTTTTTGATCGCTCACCTCACTGCACTCATGTACTGTGTACTCTGTGCATTGCATGGCAGTCCACGACAAAAGTGTGGGGAGCTGATGCTAAACTACACAACTTTTAGTTGTTATACTAGTTTTACACAGTCTTGGAAGCCAACGTTTGACTTAATCTCCCTTTTGTTCCCCTCATTTCTTCAGTCTGCCCAGTTTAACTTATTCTAGACTGCCTGGAACCAAAGCAACCTGACCCATTCAAAACAAGTTTGCCACATTAGGGATCTGTGCAACATGGAAATACAACCTAGGATTCCATCTCTGACTCCCGGTGAATTAGGCATTCATGCCTACCTAAGCAAACCTGACAGACAACTTTTTCTCCTACAACATACATTACAATACAATCCTATATATGCAGTGCAAGAAACAAAGGTTTGGTATTTACAGATTAGCAGCTAAACTACTGTGCTATCCCCAGGAAAACTCCTCCCTAGATAACAAGTAAACTGGCATAAAGAAAAAGTTAATACTAGAAGACAACTAGGAATGGCTATATCTGCACATTTTACAACATTCAAAGGAGACACAGCTTTCTGTCTTTTATCTCAAGAGTTAATTAAGATGTGAATTGCATCAACTCTGAGTCACTTCACCTCAGGTAATCAGTGTTATGCTTCCATTGAAGATTCAAAACTATGGATTAAAAAATCTTACCTTTTGATAGAGGGTTTTCAAAATCTCTTTCCTCCAAACAGGCATGAAGCTGGCCCTTAGTCAACTCATTATAGCTCATTATAGTTTTGTCTCCTCTTCAGCATGAGCAGTTCTTCCCTGAAAGACAATAATAGAGTTAATTAGCAGCCAGTTCCCAAATCAAAGTACAATTCATAGGGTGAATTTGCAAAACCGTAAAAATTAAAAAAAAACAACAAACAAAACCGAACAAAAACCCACAGAAAAAACCCTTAAAATGAACCAATTCTCTATATGCCTTAAGTTGCAGTTACACTTTTTTTCATCAGGAAACTTTGGCAGGTTGGTTACAGTCCTATACCCACAATTCTTAAAATCATAAATACTCAGATCACCCTTACAATTTGATACAGATTATTTTTCACTGGGCTGGTGATAATTTCTGAGAGGATATGAAATTTCAAGATCCTTGCTTCACCTGAAATCATGATTTCATTTCCTCCCTGTCACCTTCTCCCCACTTTCCGAAATCCTGCAGAAATCCCACCACTAATCCAGAAATGCAGTCTGTAGCAAGCCCACAAACACAGTATCAGCTGGTTGCCAGTATTGTCTGCAGCTTCTGCCATGAGATGAATTACCAAAACCACAAGTACTGTACTACCAGAGTGGTTTTTAAGCTAAAATGACCTTCTCAGTACACCGTGAATAAACTTGATATCCATAAGTATTTGAGTTATTTATTACAATATAAAAAAGGGGAGAAAACCCTCAAACCTGACTAGGTGAGCATGCACTGCTTATTTTAAAAAAGGTACTTTATGTGATTTTAATGAAGCATACACGAGTTATCACAATTAATTTCATACTCACAGTATTTATCATGTATTGTACAATGACAAATTTTACATGGTTATCCAAAAGACTTGCAAGCCTCTTCTCAATATACTTTGTTTGCATCTCACTATCTCATGTAAGTAAAACTCGTACTCAAGCTAAAATACTAGTTGTTTTAGAAAGAATTTCAGAATTTGACCCATAATGAAGTAGCTTATTTAAAATTGGTAGTTTGACATAAAACCTAAATGCATTAGCTCCTAAGCTCTCCTATGGAAATGAGCTGCAGTTATCATACTTGCAGGGCAATGCTATGGAAACATGAAAGTTTCAATCATTCTGCAGCAACTGCATATTCCTGCTGTGCAAAAATAAAACTGAGGCACAAGTAAAGCAGAAGATTTGCTCAAAATCAGTGTCAGCAGGACTGGAGTGTGTAGAAGATGAATTTCTGAAACCCATTTTTCTACAGCCCTCCATCTTTCAGATCTTGCTGATGAGGTATGTGCCATTTCAGTCACATTCCTGTCATTGTAGCTGGGTGAAACAAACACTCCTGTTTTTTTCCAATCACTGATTCCATATTGTGTCATGTTCCTTAAGTGTTTGATGACACAGCCTTTACGTCAGATGCAGTCTTAGTCCACTTGCTGAATACCCTTTAGTATATTGCTTTCCTTATCTTATTAAGAATATTATTAGAGAAGGGCTGAAGTGATATACTTCCAGTTTATCAGTTAGCCATTCATACAACTACTTAATCATTTGTGGCTTTCACTTCAGATCTGAACCTTCATTCTGTGTCATCTGACTTTATAGGCAATTGGTCCCAGGACAGATTGACTGTTGTGCAAGTTACAGCCTTTGGAAGTATTCCCCCTGTTACACTTCATCTAGATTTCCTAAATGGAATGATTGCAATTTAAAAAACACATATACATGTTTTAATAAAAAAGATGGCAGTTCACATACTCCATCTTCCATCAGTGCCCACTGTAAAGCTCAATTAACCTTTCGAGCAGATCTCAGTCTCTTGCATCTCCTTTCATTTTCTCTCCAGTTCTACTGGGGGCTTTTTTCTCTCCTGACATGATATCCAATTTTCTATTAATATTTTCTTTGATTTTTCCCTTCTCTGACTTTTTTTTTTTTCTTTAATAAGGTTTTATCATTTGCACTCTATTTTCTAGTTTTGACTGCAGTCCTCAGGGGACATAATTTACCCATTCCCAGTCTCCCACCCTTCAGTCATTTTTCCATCTGTTGCACCTTATTTCCTATGGTCAGAACCACCTGTTCTCTAAGCACCATATCACATAAAACACCTTTCTTTTAAAAACCTCACAGCAGTACTCACAATAAGTAAAAGTAACATTACTCTGTTCACAACCTGGAAAAAATCTCTGTTGGACAAGCCTTTCTGAAGCTTAAAAGATGGTGCTGTTACAAACTGATATAAATTACTTTAAATCTTAACCAATCCTAACATAATCCTTACCAATTAGAAAGCATTAATTTGGCTACCAAAATCAGACTAATTATCTCTAATAATTAAATTCTTTCTCCCTTCAGGTAATTAAGGACCATACCTGACAATGAAAATTGTTTTTAGGTGCCTAAATTCCCTGTAGCCTTTTCTTGAGTAACTTTCTGAGCAAAAGTTTCAGAGCTTACTGAGCAGCTGTATGTTAAGAACACTATGGAAACATAAACCAGGAACACAAAAACCAGCCAGTAACTAAATTTTCACATCATGTATTTTATTTACATCTTTGTTCATTCAGCTCCCACTTTGAAAAATAATTTTGTTAGACTCAGTTTATGAGATTTGAAGTGAGTTTGTAAGAACAACTAGCAACGAGTTCTGAAGTTAACCATGATCTACTGCACAAAAGTGGGGAGGTCTTAAACTCTGAGCATTCAGAATCTGTATTTTTCTCAATGTTTTTGCTTTTACTAAAAAGAACCACTAATGTAGACTGATTGTATGGCTGAAATCAGTTGAGGCATAAACAAGTCCAATTCCACCTGAAGTAAGTAGGAAAAAATTTATACCAGGGTCAAATCTCTGTCCCATGTTGGAAAAGGATATTGTTCACAAGGAATAATTAGAAAACCATGAACAAATATACAGTGGGTGGGTGCATTTATATTTACCCTAGCTTAGCTGAACTAACATTACCAGGAATAGTCATTCCATTTTATTTGAGATTCTATTTTAGTAAGCTCTGTATAAGCTTATATTAATGACAGTTCCTACTATAAACAGTTTATGACAATAAAGGCTGCTTTTTGATTAAAACGAGACAGAAAGGGAAATGCAGAGGCAGAGACCACAAATAGCAGTGTGGTTCCCATTGCACTAGCACTCTTTTTTTTTTCTTTTCACTGTAAGTTAAAGAAGATTTAATGATTCCATGACAATTCTATCACAAAAACTATTGTAAGGTTAGTTACATTTTGTCAGTTGTAACACACTCAGAATTCTGTCTGAAGATGTGGCAGGTGTGTCTGTAAGTGCTCACACTACGGGCCCAGGAGAGTGTATTTTTGGCTTTTTTTTAAAGTTAAGTTTTACATGTAGATACACCCTATAAAAAGAGACTTTGCAATAAATTGACGTAGAAGAACCTTCGTGGAAAGGATACTGAACATGGACAAAAAGGTTTCCATAAATATTCAAATTCAGACAAAATATGACACGGAAACAAACTTGGAAACACAAATCCTGAACAATGATTAAATTGTATTTCCTTGTCATAAAAATACTTTTAATTTGAAATCCAATTGTTTGGCTTCTTGTGAAACAGCCAAACGCTGGAAACACTCGTCATTTTAAAGTTTGAAGGGACCTTTAAAAAAAATCCTTTCTCTATTTAATTAGCCTGCATTCAGTGCAGAGTTACAGATGTCCCTGGGGCAAAGTGGTGCGGCCAGGGCTCAGCTGAAAGGAGCCGTGAGAAAGCTCCAGCATGAAGTCCCGGTTTGACAAAGCACCAGCTCGGGAAGGCTCCGCCGCGGGCAGTGCGGCAGCGCCGCCGCGTCCGGCAGCGCTCGGAACACGGAGTGCCACAAATACACACCTGGCGAGGAGCAGAGCGGGCTGCGGGAAGGGCCGCGGAGAGGTCCGGTTTAACCCCAGGGAAGGGCACACGCCACCTCCCCTCGCAGTCAGCGAGACCCCCGGCTCATCTCACACCTGCGGGGCCGCTGCCTCAGCGCACAGCTCCGCTCGCACCGTCCTCTCTCACAGCCGAGCACCCATCGCCTCACGCCGACTTCTCCCGGCGCCGAGCCCGGCTGCCCCTCACGGCCAAGAGCCTCAGCCTCGCCAGCACCGTCCCCGGGCCCCCGTGAGGGCTGTCCCACACCCGGCTCACGCCGGCTCCGACAGCCGCCGCAGCCGCGCTCCGCCCGATGTGTGCACACATCACACGGGCACGGGGCACAGACACACGGATCTCACACAGACATCACACACATGGGATCTCACACACACGGATCTCTCACACGCACAGATCCCACGGATACAGGAGTCTCTCTGACACACATGGATCTCACAGGCACACAATCTCTCATATACACACGGATCCCTCACACACACGGATCCCTCACGCACACGGATTCCTCACGCACACACACGGATCCCTCACAGACACACGGTTCTCAGAGGCACACGGGTCTCTCACATACACACGGGTCCCTCACACATACGGATCTCACATTCAAGCATCTCTCCCTCACACTCGCCCCTCACAGCCTTGGCCACTCTTTCTGCGAGGCAGCGCGCGCTCTGCACACGGCCCAGGGGGCGCTGCGCCGCCTCCCCTCAGGGCAGCGCGCGAAGCCGGTGGCGCGCGCCGCGCGCCCTTTCCCGCCCGCCGCCTCTCGCGAGAGGTCGCCACGCGCGTGCGCGGCCCCGACCGGTGCGCGAGGAGCGGCGGCGCTGAGGGGCGGCCGGGCAGGCCGGGCCCGACGCCACCATGAGCGGCACCCTGGCCAAGATCGCGGAGATTGAGGCGGAGGTACCGCACCGCCGCCCTCCGCCTCCCGCGGGACGGGCCGGGCACGGAGCGTCAAACGGGGCGGACGCGGGGCTCGGGCCGGGGAGGGGGACGGCCGCTGGGCCGCGCCGTGGCGGGGCGGCGGGGCTCTGTCCCCAAGCGTCGCGCAGGGGCCGAGGGCGGCAGAGCCCTCCCGAGGTGAGCCGTCGGTCCTGTGCCGTTGCAGATGGCCCGGACGCAGAAGAACAAGGCCACCGCCCACCACCTGGGGCTGCTGAAGGCCCGTCTGGCCAAGCTGCGCCGGGAGCTCATCACCCCCAAGGGAGGCGGCGGCGGCGGCCCCGGGGAAGGTGCGTTGTCTGTGCAGGAGCTGTCGAAGTGTGGAAGTCGACCTAACTGGGGGGCTCTTGTCCGTACAAATCGCGTTAGATTATCTGCTAAACAGTCACAGAATCACAGAAGGGTTTGGGTTGGAAGGAACCTTAAGGATCATTTCGTTGTACCCCTCCCGTCACGGCAGGGACACCTTCCACTCGATCAGGTTCCTCGGAGTCCTGTTTAACCTGGCCTTGAGTACTTGCAAGAATGGGGCAGCCACAGCTTCTCTAGGCAACCTGTTCTGTCCTAGCTTTCTCTTGTCCTACCCGGTACAGGACCTCTAACAATGATTTGTGGCCCTTCCTAGGGCTGTGGGTGGAGCCCTTCCTGAAGTGTAGATGACAGTGTTTTTGTATTTTGGCTGATATAATCCTTGCAGAAACCTTAAGGTTTTTACACGAAGAAGCACCTTTGCAGCAGTCACCTGTTTTTATATATAAAAGTGTGAATTGCCTAAGCTGCAGTGCTTAAAGGGAATGCTCCACTTACACTCAAGTCAAATACAGTCCACGGTGAAGCTTTGCAGCCAAGACTTTATTAGACAGATACGTGTCATGGAGTGTTACAAAGTGATACAAGGCAATAAAGATTGTGAACAATCTGTTTCCCACTCTCATCCTTCTTCTAGGAAAGCTTGCTTGGCTTTGCTCAGGCAATATTAAAAACAATAGTGTGTCTGCTGTCGAGAACATTAGAAGGTAGAAAATGTCAATCATTAGACAAATATTTCTATTCCTTATTTGCAGGTTTTGATGTTGCAAAGACAGGTGATGCCCGCATTGGGTTTGTGGGTTTTCCATCAGTGGGGAAATCTACTCTTCTAAGTAATCTTGCTGGTGTGTACTCCGAAGTGGCAGCCTATGAATTCACTACGCTGACTACTGTGCCTGGAGTTATTAGGTACAAAGGAGCAAAGATCCAGGTGAGATCTTGTCTGTGAGGGTAGGATGGGCTATACAGATGCTGTGCTGTTAGGGTTGAGTGGTCTGTCATGACATTAGCAGGTTAGAAGTGATGTGTAGAAGTGCTTGAGTATACCTTGGAAATATTTCCATGAGGTATGGATTTCTCCTTGCTTTTCACTTTGCTCTGGGAAGAAGTTCCTGTGGTAGTTCTAATTATTCCCTATGACATGATCTGTTCCACTGCACCAATAGGGCACAAGGGATAATACAATATATAACAATCAAATGGGAAACAGTCTTGTCATACTCTGTTCAGACTTGCAGTAGAGTCAGCTGGTTTAGAAGGGTAAAAGTAGGATTGATTTAATGAAGAATACTTTTCTCATGTGGTACTTTCCTTCCTGTGAACAAATAGCTGCTTGATCTGCCAGGAATTATTGAAGGTGCCAAAGATGGTAAAGGCAGAGGACGACAGGTCATTGCAGGTGAGTATATTAGAGCTGGAGACAGCAGCCTGTCACTGGTTCATTTAACACAGTACAGGAGAATGAAGGATTGAATCACTGTTTCTGATGTCTTTAAAAAGCTGGATTGTTTGCTGGACTTGAGCTGCCTGCTGAGAAGCAGTAGCTGCTTTCATATTGTTGTTTTCAGTTCTGGCTTTGTGCACTTGCTGGGTTTGTGCTCTGCATTGACACTTCAGTGAAAGTACATTGCCAGTTTTGCAGGCAGATGTGATCCCATCCTAAACAAGCTTGCTGTTTTCATTTCCTAACCCAGTTAATTGTCCTCAGTTTGGTGTCTGAATGGAGACAGGAAGATTTTTTCCTTTCAGCCTTTGTCATTCTTACAGCATGTAAAGATCTGTCTGTCAGTGATGCTTGGCCAGCACAATAAACTTCAGTCCTACACTGGCATTTGAATATAATCAATATGCTCCCCCACAGGGGTTTCATAGTGTCATCAGTCCACGGAGCCATATTGTGGTTGTTTTGTCTCAGGTTGTGTGAGCATTCTTTTTGAGAGGTGACTTTCCGTGCTTTTATTCTGATTCTTAGTTGCTCGAACCTGTAATCTCATTCTGATTGTTCTGGATGTGCTGAAACCCCTTGGCCACAAGAAAATCATTGAGAATGAACTGGAGGGATTTGGAATTCGTCTGAATAGTAAGCCCCCCAATATTGGCTTTAAAAAAAAGGATAAAGGAGGCATTAACCTTACAGCCACAGTAAGTTGGAAGTTTTCTTTAACCAAAATTAACAATTTGCTTGAAGAAAGAGGCATTTGTAGTTGATGGTATGTCTGGGACCATGCTGTGCTGTGACTTCTTTAGGTGCTGAACTGCTGTACTGTGCTGCAGTCAGTCACTTTCCTTAGAGGCCATCCGCACCTCTCCACTTTTTTGCCCTCAAAACAGAGCCTTGGTTGCTTTCCACACATAAAAAGTTTGAGATTCAAAGGAGAATGTGCAAAAACTGCCTCTTACTTGGTGGCTACAGTGTTCTTCCAGAGAGGATTGCTCAGAGTTTCGCACCTTGCAACCCATTTACCTGAATCTTTATAAGCAAGGAAATAGCCAGAGATACCAAAAGTCAGAACTCTGCACTCTAAGTACCTCAAGTGTAGTTGTCTGGGCTCTGAACTAGAAGATAATGTGGGTTTGTGTTGCATCTGGTCCCAAGCTGAAAGGAAACACTGCTTCTGAAATGTCTGTTTGCAGCTATGAGTGGGGCATTAATATAAATGAAGCTGTTAGGATTTAAGTATGTTTTTTCCTCTCCTCAGACCAGCTGTGGTGAAATCAGAGCCATGTCCAGTGACTTAAAATGCAGCTATTCTTCTTAGTAATGTATATGCAGTGGTTGCTGGGTGCCAGCACTGTTAATTGTAATACTTGATTTGGCTGTTAGCTCTGCCATTCCTTAGCACTGTGTCTGTCTATGTTCAGTGTCCTCAGAGTGAACTGGATACTGAGACAGTGAAGAGCATCTTAGCAGAGTATAAGATCCACAATGCTGATGTCACACTGCGCAGCGACGCCACTGCCGATGACCTGATTGACGTTGTGGAAGGAAACAGGTACTGTTGGCTCCCTGGCTGTGGCACACGTGCAGTCTGTATTACAGAGGAAAGAATTGTCTTTTGGGTTTGCTTCCTACAGAAGCTGAGCCAGCAATGTGGCATCAACATAGGGAGAAGCTTTTTAAAAGCGTATTTTCTTTGCAGCAAAGGTAGCAGCATGCTGCTGTCAGGTTGCTCTAACAATTCCTTTCTCTTTGCAGGGTTTACATCCCATGCATTTATGTCCTAAATAAAATTGACCAAATTTCCATTGAAGAACTAGATATCATTTACAAAGTGCCCCACTGTGTACCAATATCTGCTCATCATCGCTGGAACTTTGATGATCTGCTGGAGAAAATCTGGGACTACTTGAAACTAGTCCGAATGTGAGTCAAAATTGCTGCTTTCTGTGGAGTTAAGTGTGTGGCTGAGACTGAAAAAGGTCTCAGGTATGGATGAGGAATATTTTATAATGCTTTTCTGCTAACTGGTGTTTGCTTTGTAACCCAGAAATTGTGCTCATCTTAGCTGTTCTGTGATAGCCACAAGTGCTGTTTTGAATTTTTAGGGGAATTAAATGAGAACCTTTTGAAACCAAAACGCATCTTAAAAAATTCCTAAAAACATGGAACTCTAGTCAAACTTTGTAGTAACACTGATTCTAGATGTAATCTTCTTTTCAGTCTGTTATGGATGCAGCTGTCTTGACAGAGAATTTCAGATATTTTTACTACAAGTTATTCCAGGTTAACCTCATAATTCTTAGGCATTTTTGGATGAACTTACGAATGAATTTACTAATACTCATAATACAGTACTTGTTGTCTTTTAAATTTATATCTATCCTCTTGTAATAATGTAGAATGTATTGTGAAAAGGCATTTCACAATCCCATGTATCTGTGGTCTAGCTATCTATGCTATAGACTTCATCAAGTGCTTTTTCTAATATATGCTGAGGTTTTCACAGAAAAAAATGGCAAGTTGGAACCATAATACTAAAGATGTTCTTTACCATCAACTGTTGTCATCTGGCTTTTTTTAAGCACTTTCAGAAAACTCACAAGTGAGAAACCTTTGCAGTTCCAAGGGAGAACCCACTGCAGCCACTGGCTGCCCAGATGCATTTTCAGCTTAGGTCCACCAAACGTTTTGCAGTGTATCCATTGTCACCACTGGAGTAGTGGGACTTGGCCCACACACTGGGGGTGACAGTGCAAATCACTGGTGAAATATCATGATGGGTTTGAAAAAAAAAAAGTTTTGGTAATGACTGATGGTTCCATCTGTGTTACAGCTACACCAAACCTAAAGGGCAGCTCCCAGACTACACCTCTCCTGTGGTACTACCTTACTGCAAGACCACAGTGGAGGATTTTTGCATGAAGATCCACAAAAATCTCATAAAAGACTTTAAATAGTAAGTATTATTACAAAAGAATATATAGAATAGAAAATAACTTGCCTTCAGGTGTATTATTTCATCCTCTTCTAAACTAGAAGGGAATACCAGGACCTTTTTTTTTTATGTTAAATTGAATAAATCTGCCTATGATAATCAAGCTTAGTACTTCAGTTGCTGTATTTGATGTTCTCATGCTCTTTCCTACATAAATGTCCTCTGTGGAGAAAAATTTATTTTGCTGTTTAAAAGTAGCACTAGACACAGCACTGCAAGCCATTGTCCCATGCACTTGGGTGCTCAGGACAACTTCAGGCTTTGTTCTGATCTGCTTCTAATCCTGGTTCACACCAGCCACTCAGCCAGGTACTTGTAGAATAAAAATAGCTCTGAAGCATTGCTGTCTGTATTAGCTTTGTGACAGAAATAGCTGCTGTTCTGCTTGCATATCATACTTCTAAGCCTTTTAAATTTGATTTTTCTTCTTTCAGTGCACTGGTCT
Organism: Nicator chloris; assembly: GCA_013400495.1. Classification (NCBI taxonomy): domain Eukaryota; kingdom Metazoa; phylum Chordata; class Aves; order Passeriformes; family Pycnonotidae; genus Nicator; species Nicator chloris. Next base: position 308,536 of record WAAE01020019.1, read on the forward strand.
GGGGTTCATCTGTTAAACACAACCCTCAAAAAGTTGGTAAAGACCATACTCTTGAAGATGAGGATGTTATTCAGATTGTGAAGAAATAAAGTTATTCTTACATGGTTTGTTGCTGTGCCTGAAATTTGTCATTAATTGTAAGTGACAACCCCCCTCCCCCAGTTTTGATTTAGAAATGGCCTTTTATTATAGTGCCTTGCTTCATGGTAGAGGTGATGTTTGTGGCCAACTTACACTGCAGGGGCTCGTTCCAGCAGAACTTAAGAGATGAAAAAACTCTGGACAAGTGACTTTCAAGAAGGGCAAAATCTTACAAGAAGCTCTGATTGCAGGGATAAGGTTCTGCTGCATGTAAATGACTTTCCAAATTAGAAAAAAGTTCACACATCAGGAATTATTTTGTTAAGAACAAAACAGGAAAAGCAGCAGCTAGAGAACCATATCTCATGAAACAATGCTAGAGGACAGAGTCCCAGCTGCCTTTATCTGTAAGTGTTCTTGTTGGAATACTTCAAGGCTATTAATAGTCCTGCAGTTGTGGAAAAGCTGGTCAGTTCTGCTCAGGAGCAGTTACTTTTTCAGTTGTTTAGACTAGTGGAAGTGAGCTAGCTGCTTGTGTGTGACTGAAGGCTTTTAAGTTTTCTTAAAAGAATTTCCTGCCTAGATAGAGAAGTAAGGTGCCCAAGAGCACCACACTGCTCTTAGAGTGGTTCTGTTGCTTAATAGAGATGAATAAAGAAGCTTTTAGCTCATGTCAAGAGCGCTTATCAAATGCATCAGCCTCTAGCATTTGCTCTCCTACAAAAAAGAAGTAGGGGTGTTTAATTATAGGGGTGTTTAGATGCACAAAACCACTCCCCCTCATGTTACTATTATACATTCAAGAAGACAAAGTGATTAGAGACACCCACTCAAGCACTAAATCCTTGGAACAATGGCTGCTATTCAGCCTGGTAAGGAAACATCCAAGCCTTGATTCTACTCCAAGCATTTCCACCTGTACTTTTTCTAGATCCCTGCATAAGTGAGCTGAACTGCTGCAGGTGTGCTTGGTTTATGAGCCTGAGTGGAAGGGGCAGAAGATGAGGCTGTTACTCAGATTGGGTTTCACTGCTGTTTCCTCACATTCACACTTTGTTTAGAGCTGGTTAGTTTTACAACTTTAATACACTTAGCTTCATTCCTCACACTTAACCGTGGCATTTAAACGCAGCAATTCCATCCTGGGTCGTCAGTGAGGCCAGTTACTCTTACCAAAGCAGACTGATCCTCCCCACCCCTGGACTAACTGAAGTTTTCTGCATGGAACCCAGTGCTATAAATTAATATTTTGACAATTTTTAGTACAAGAGCAATTGATACAGAGAGCTGGTAGAATCAACTTTATTTACAGAATGTTACTGGGAAAGTGTCAAGTTAAAAAAGTATGAAAACAATCTTACAAGGACAAGCTGGTGATTGCATGTTTTACAGGGATTGTTTTGGGAACAACCACTAGAAGTATGGGTGACCTCCAACAGCTTCCACGTTGGAGATTTCAGCTTGCTATTTCCATACAACACTGTCTCTGCTGGACTGAAACAAACCCACCACAGCACGCTGGCAAAGGTTAGAATACTGACAAGTGATTTTTTTTTTTCTGCTGCTGGTTTTGCTTTCAGTGAGACCTAAGAAAGAGCAAGTCTGTGAGAGTTCTGGTTTTACTTTCACCTCTTAAAAGAGCACAATGGCCTAAGCTAGGTAGAGGACATGACAGCAGTACTAGACTCGACACAAGTGAGGGAGTGAAGTGAGGAACCATGCAGAAGGATGGAAGAGAACATTTAACTGTTCAGGGAAGTGAAACAGGCTTAAAAGGAACATAGTATTTTAAAACCAAATATACACAGTAAGATCACAAAACTACCCCATCCTCTCCCTTTCAAGCCACAGAACAAGACTCCAAAGGCAAGTTTCACAGTAATGGCATCACCAGATGCACACTAGATTGAGGACAGTTCTTGGGACTCCCTTCTATTAACAGCACTGAAGGCAGTACAGAACAGCCACAGCTATGACTGAGGAGTTGAAGGGTGAGGATTCCAAGGCTCCATTTTGATGACCTTTAGTAACTGGCTTGAAAGACTAAAACAAGGAAAATACTGCAGCTAAACAAGGACCAGCACCAGCCCTCTTGAAAGAGCAACAACCAGTAGGTACCTACAGACTGAAGATCTGGCTTTATCATGACTGCACTACGTCCCATCCTCAAGGCTTTCAAAGACTAAACAATTCTCTCATTTGGTGGCAAGAGTCACAGGGAATCAGACCTTTGTTACATAGACAGCAAGATGTGGGCTTTTACTTTGACACTTTAGCTACACTGAGTGCACAGTACGTGACAGAAAAATGTGAGAGGGAGACCTAGAGGAGATGAGCAGCAAGAAAAGGCAAAGCAACTTCATCCTGTTCACTCACACTTAGGATATGCAACTTTAATCTTAAAGAAAGTCCCACACATACAATGGAGAAAGGTCCAAACCATAGGCACAACTAAAGCTCAACTGTTACCAGCTACTCTTATGTACAGCTGTATAGATTCAAAAAGGCTATTCTAGGTGTGTATGTACAAAAGATTGTTTATACACAAGTCTGTACAGAAGGGTCTATACATGTAGTTTTCTGCAGAAGGAATCCATAGCTGCTACCTCTACACTAGAGAATATCAGCACTTCATTCACATATCTTACAAAAACGAACAAAAAAAAATAGACACTTCCAGGATTAAACTGGCTTTGTCGTGCATCTAAATTTCTTCAGGCTTCACTATCCAAGCCATAATGGATCCTTTAGTCTTGATGCAGACATGAGACCAGGACAGGTGCCATGTGCTTTAGTCTCTCAAAAGGAAATTTTGCACAGAGTGCTAAAAATAAAAGCCCCAAAAAACCAAACAGAGGTGAAGTCCTGACTATGGACATTTTCATCCAGTCTAAAGAATCACAGATGTTCCACCAGTGGTCACTGTTCACTGCCGGTATTCCAGTTCATCTACACTGATGACTTTGGATGGCATGGATGGCAGAGGCTGCTGCAAGACATCTGAACCAAACCATTTTGCAAGGCCAATGGGAGAGCCACTTCTCTGGCTGGGGCGATGGTCAAGCTGTGTGTGCCCGTGAGATAATCCAGTCCGAGGCAGCACATTTTGAGGGGTTGTTGGTGCTCCAGCAGGTGATCCCTGTGCTCCAGAGCCTGTGAAATGTAAAGCTATTAGGTGGAGTAATACCCAGCACAGATTTGCCCTCAAGCTATCACCTGATAAGGCATGTGAGCTGAATGTGGCTTTTATTTGTTCTACGAGCCCCAGGAAGTCCAGGTACCACATTTTTATTTTCATTAGTACTCCCATAAATGGCCTGACACTGCCAGTTCCGGACACGGTATCACACGGGTTTGAAGGGAAGACCAGGATCAAATGGCATTTCCCTGGAGAAGGTGGGTGGCCTGTGGCCCAGGAAGGCTGAAAGCTTGCACGCATGCTGCAAGAGTCAGATCTGTCAGTAGCAACACATGTTCTGCAACCAAACACTTCACTTGGACTTTGTTCTGGCGTAACAGCCTGCAGTGGCCCAAACCACTTGAGACCTACACAAGTAGTGATGATGGATAACTAAATGAAAGCTTCCTGCTAACACAGAAAGTAGCCTTCTAGAACTTCACACTCCTGCTGTCCGTTTTAGCCTACCTGATCGTTGTAGCTGCTGTTGCATCATGGCGAGCTGCAAAGGTGTCCCCGAGCGTGGATTTAAGATGTGATGGCTTGCTGTTGGTAGTGGATAAAAAGGCTGGCCGAGGATGGGAGCAGATATTCCCTGCAAGTGAGACAGGTCCACTCCAGGAGGAAGCATACCTGTTAAACATGAGCAAGAAAACTTCTTAACTGATAAGCATAAGGAACTTAATGCAAAACAAAACATATGTATTTAGATGGGTTGGAATTTATTGTCTCATTTTAAAGGTCAGTTGTGATATAATAAAGACTACCAGTAGTAGCAGTTAGTGCTACTCCTAACACAAAGTCAGTCTCAAAGAAAACATACACGAACAGGAGATAAAGTATGGATTACCTGCTTGCAGCAGAGGAAGGTGTTGCGGATGGACCCCCTGTGCCATCATTCTCTGGACCAATCCTGGGTGCAGTTGATGAGCAGGTCGTACAAGTGGTACATGGGGAACAAGGGGTACTTGATGAACAGGACGAAGAAAAGGGCCTCCTGGTACTGGGGAGGCCATTGTAGGAGTCTTCCTACCAGCTGATTTGGGCCTGTAGTCTTGCTCTTTGGTGCAACGATTTGCTTGGGTAAGAGGTGTGGAACATGCAGAGCGTTGCAGTGCAGGTAGTTTGGTACCTAAGGTGGGCAAAGTTCCTTGATCTGCATTCTCCACAGAACTAGACAGTAGGTTATCTGTAGCTAGAATTGAATACAGCTATTACAGTCCACAGCTAGAGATTGCACCTAATGAAAATTAAAGCTTAATGATTGGATTTGATAGTTAGATTCCAGAACTAGCTGAACTGTAGTTGTATATATTTATTAGTAAGCATCTTTTTTTCTGGATGCTTCTGGCCAAATTATTTCAAAAGAGTAATGAGGAGTATGTTCCACAGAAATCTCTTTACAGGAAACTTAAATTAGATCAGAATCAGCAGTAACTCCACTTTTAATTCTTATTTTTCCTTCTTCTTAGGAATTTTGAACTAGCAGCATGGATGAGTCAGTGGCAAAGGTCATAGGAGGTACAAGAGATCCTCCCTAGACAAGATTATAAGATGGAGTTGTGCCAAGTCTGGCCAAAGGTGGTTTTTCAGTTTAGCTGTGTTTGGGGGTTAACAGCAGCCTTCCAAGTCTGACATCTGCTTAGCAAGATTTGGAACACTAAAGCACATCCAGAAACTACTTCCACAGACCATCCAGATGAGTTAGACAAGGCCTAAAATACCTTGGCATCAACTACTACAGTGGAGGTATTTCAGTTGGAGTGCTACCATGAACTGCAAGCTGCCTCTGCAGCACCCAGCACTGAAGCACAATGCCATGCCCATTGGCCATGTCAGTCTGACTGGGTCAGGCAACTGGTGTTGAGCATTTCCTTTTAATAGCCTCTTACATCAGTTTGGGTGACAAAATGCTTCCCTGATCTGCTACACTTAAGAGCTTAATTGATGTCAGCTATGACTGTTCAGTTGTCTCAAGACAGCTCTAGGTTTTCAATTACTGGTGTAGAGAGCTATGGAAGCAGTATGGTCACTGTGCTTCTTCATCAAGAAAAGTTGCAAACAGTTCTGGGCCAGGCCTCTTAGTGTTGCTCAGAAATTGATAGGAAATAGAGATTAAGGCCCAGCACTACTAGAAGAGTGCACTTGGAAGTGTATCCCCCTCCTCCCATAGGCTCCCTCACTTCTACACCCTCAATTCCACAGATCAGGAATGTCTAAAGGTAGCCTGGGTGTATGTGCTGAGACAGTCTGAGTCTATTCCAAATCCCTTTTGTTTTTGGTATTTTAAAGCCATTACAATACCTTCATTTGGTCTCTGATTTTCATCTTTAACATCACTGATTTTCATTTTCCCAGAAACTGGATCCTCTTTGCTTTTCTCCTTGCTCTCATACATCTTGCGAATCACCGAGGTAGGTGTGAAGGAAGGAGACAGCTGCAGAGAACACAGTAAGAACTAATGCCTCACCCAGTGCTCATTATCCACGCCACAATACCTCAGTTGTGGGTGGACACCAACTCTAGGACATCCTTTCCATTTAAAACTCTTTTGAATCAGCTGCTGTGTGCCCATGGTTTTACTTCGCCTCATTTCATAGCTTTATTCTATAGCTTAAGCATTTCTCTTTAGCTTTTTTGCAAGTCAAATATCAAAATCTGCAGCTGTTCTCAGTTAAATCTACCTTAACAGGCTTGAAACAAAATAGCTGAGCTGTAGTGTAAGTTACAGCTGTTTCCTCTTTGCTATTGGTTCAGAAGAGCAGCTCCATAGGAATTCCTATAGAACTGCTTCATCTGCATTAACTCAGGACTGATATTCTATTGCCTCATTTGGGTTTTCTCCCATTCAGGGTTCCATAGCACCTGTGGAAGTCACTCATTTGGAATATAAACTTGTATTACTTGTTTTATTTGGCAGGTGATAGTTGTGTCAGTCCTGAGCTGCAAGTACCTGACTAATTGGAAAATTTATATCAAAACTGCATTTTACACAGTACTGAAGGCAGAGAGGTAACAGCTTGGCTTTGAGATTTTACTCATTTTCAAAGTGACCCTGAAGCTCCTAGATATTATTTCACCCACAGACACTTAGTATACACTTCATAGCCAAACACCAGTGCACTCTGAAGCATCTCATGGCTTTCAGCACTTGTCTTCTGAAAATTTAAGCACCAAAATATGATGGCTTAAGTTTTCATAATCACCTTCATTTGGTTTCAGAAGATGAGGTCAAAGTAACATTAATGGCATTTCTTCAGTTTTAGACAAGACAGTGGTCAGAAAAGGCTCTTTTCCAAGGTGAAGACATTCAGTTAAGCATGAAGGGAACCCCATTCCAGTATCACATGGCCACAGATACAACATGAATATGAAGAATTCAATGGCCTCCCTTTCTCCCATGGATTACCACTGCTATAATCTGGTCACTGCAGACACCTGTACAGTTCTCCCTACAACCACTCAACATCAGGTACTGACCATGCTCGTAATGGATGCTGCAGGGGCTGGAGAAGATGCATTCCCTCTGTGTCCTGGTGCAGGGGATTTCGTCACTCGCTGCTGCCTGTGAAGGGACAGGGAGTCAGAAGAGGCTCTGCTCTTGGCACAGAATCAAAGGGAGCACTGCCAAGAACCAATGCAATCCTGAGTGACTAGTGCTAATATCAAGTGAAAGACAATATTCACACTAAAAGTCAGTTAACAGCATACCCCTTAAATTTTGCAGTCAGGTGCTCACCTATTTCTGTAGCCATCTCTGCTTTTGTCCATTTGTGGTTTACCAAAGCCATGCTGATAGAAATTTGCTGCATGTATGGCCAAGTCGTGTGGGAGTGCCAGTCCATCTAATGCAGCTTGCTGGATCTCCAGGGGACTCATCTGAGGTAGAGTTGCACAGAAAACACACAAATCAAAGCCTGTATTTGGTTGGGGTTTGTTTAAGATACTGAAGATTGACTGCTATAGCTACTACTGTCTTCACCAACATCTGCCCCCCAACAGTCTGTTTCATTAACAGGCAATACAAGTTTCAAAAAATCTTGTACTTGAGGTACTGTAAGATGGACCAAATTGCAATGAGGTTTTGAGACTGTACTAAATTAGACTTTGCATCCTCACAGTCAGAGTAAACTTAACAAAGCACAAACATCTGGATGCAAGAGCCAAGTGTTTCCACAAGTTAGTTCTAGACCACAGAACACAAAGAGATGCAAATACATTAGGCAAAAAGCATGACATCTAACCTGGGCAGCAACTGGGCTCATGGGTTTCCTTACACCTGGAAATGGATCACCAAGCAATTGCTGAGAACCTTGTCCAAAGCCTAAAGAATATTTAACAGTTGTATTTAAAAATATTAACATTTCAATACATTGAATAAATATCCAAAAGTAAAATAATGCCCCGTGAATTAAGGATTCCTTGTGAAGACTCTCAGCTCACCCCTTAAATCCACATAGAGCTACATCACTTGTCACAGAGCTGGAGAGCTACAAATGAGGCTTCTGGTAGTGTTTTGTAATACAAATGGCCAAGCAGTCCTTGAAAGTTATTCTTACACAGTAGCTGAGCACATTATTCCACACCAGAACTCACTGTGAGGTCTGGGTGATGAATTTAGCATTAGAGACTATTAAGTGAAAGGGCACTTTGCACTCAAAAGACACACACTGCCCTAGTTGCCCACCAAGTGCCAGGAAGTTTTTATAGTTCTGTAAAGCAGCCTTAAGAAAACCTCAAGTAATAAAAGCCCACTTTGGAACCAGTCTCACCAATGGGTGAAGATATTCTGTGGCGCAGGTAATCTGCAGAAGCAGCTCGTGTTGGGAACACAGGTGCAATGGGGGGAGATGGGGCTCTTTGTGTCAGCAAGGAGCCTGCAGGTTCCAAGCCACCTATCAGGCCACTTAAGACATTTGATGAAGCAGGTCTGGTAATGGGTGGACCAAGAAGTTCCTAAGAATAAGAAAGAACATTCAAAATATGACCAATTTACACAAATGACCTCATTTTACTACACTACAGGCTGCCCTGTTCATAGCAATTTAGAGACAAGGGGGACTTGTGCAACCAGATACACCAATCCTGCTTTGCCCAGAATTAGGCACCCAGCAAGCTTTTCATTTTCAAGCTGTAATTACAGGAAATAACATGACAAGACCAATTTTTAGGTGAACTGATTTAGCCCCTGGCTCTTTCTTCTCTATAGTATCTTGCCTGACTACTGATCCCATAATTGCCTTAAATGCCTTATTTTCAAACGATTTTTGTTTTCCCATTGGGGATATGCTTTTAAGTATTTCCCTCCCCCAGTAAGAATACCTGCAGAATATTCTTTGATAGAGGCTGGCCTGACATCTCTGGAGGTGACATTAAGTGGCTTTCAAGGCTCTGCTAAGAAAATGGAAACACTGTAAATTAGACATAGATACAACCAAGCTCATTAAGAGACTATCTACAATTGTCTCGGAGACAGAAATAATTTCATCTTTTCTGTTAGAACAGTAGTTTATGCATCAGCCAAATAAAATTTCAGCAAAGTTAAGGGCTGAGCCAGCTCACAGATCTCTCCTATCTAAGAAAAATACCCTGTGCTAGATTGCATAGAGGGTAGCTCACTGTGCCTCATTCAAGTTTGGGTCAAATATATGAATTTATGTAATTAGGTGAAGTGGAGATGGAACACTGAGCCATTGGTTAACTGAAAATATGTAGAAGCTGAAAAGTATTTCTATGTTAAAGAAATTACTTAAGATATTCTTCTGTGCAAAAATTTGCACATTAATGTAAAGAGACACCCAGATGCAAAAGTCTTGATTCAAATCTGAGATCAATCTGCAAATTCATCACTATCTTTTCGTGAAGTGGGATGAGTCTAAAAGTTCTTTGGCAGGAAAAACACATGCTTTAGACCTACTCAGTAGTTAGAAGTATCTTCTGGTGCCAGAAATATTTACTGACAGCTTCTGGGTCAAGCATACTGTTTAGGCAGCCAGTGGCAGGATGAAATTTCATCCTACAATCCCTGGCAGTCTAAACCTTACTATCATCTGTTAATATTAATCTTCCAGCTAACAAGTATTCACTTCAGTTTCATCTTTGTACAAGTGATGTTAAAAGTCAAGTGTAGAATAACAGATTGTTCACTGACATACCTCTACTAAACAAAGGTCACTAAAACCATCTGGGCTTCAGGTAAGGCTTGGCTGTTACCACCCTGCTAACACAGGTCACCAGAGCCACTGGCTGCTACTTACATTGACTTTGGGCTGTGAAGGCAGAGTCCCACTTGCCTTCATGCTGCTGACGAGTTTGTTAAACGCAGTCATATCCCCATCCTTCTTCATCTGTCTGGAGCCACTGACATTCAGGGCTTCTTCCATTTGCTCAGCCATAAAGGGAGTGGCAATTTTCCCCTCCTGATCCACTTTCAGACCTTTTAGCCCAGCTTCAACTTCCTCCACTGAAAGTACAACTCCTGAATGTGCTGAGAAACACAGGAGAAATACTGGTAAACCACAGTTCTGCTCTCAAGTGAGCTAATAATTCTTGTGCAGGTGTTGAACAGAAGTTGTTTGAAAACTAGAACAGCCAAAAATTTATTTTTTGATATTGATACTAGCTGTCCAACTGTGACCTGTGTTTAGACTGACATTCTAATAAATCCAAATTCAGAGAACTGACATGAACAACTACTGCCATGTAAGACTCCACCAAGAACCCGTTTAGGCTTCAGCTACTAAATTCTCAGTCTCTTTCCTTTATCCTGCAAGAAAAGTTGCTACTACATTTTACAATTTTGCCTGCATTTAACAGAGAACATTCATGTGACAATTGAGTTGTTTCTTTTTCAATTAGGAAAGTTTCATTTATCTTCTGCTCCAGGAGACCAGATGGTTTTACAGCCACAGTGCAAGCCATGCCAAATTTCTGAAGCTATCATAAGTAGAAAGAATACATACCTGGAAAATCTAGATACTTTAGACAGTTACACACTCAAGCTCAGTGTGTATGAAGTTTGAAGTAGACTTTTTGCTCTCATAGAAAGATTTCGCTCTCATAGAAAGATTTCACTGGCATAACCAGCATAAGGTGCAGTGCTCTTATATACACATATATAAACACCTACTGGTGCCTGACATCAAGGCTAAACATGCTTTATGGACCAGCTAACACATCACAAGGTATGACACCTTAAAAGAAAAGGAAGAAGAGACAGAAGCATGCCATGGGTTGCAGATGTTGGCTCAAAGAAATAAGATTTCCTGGAAATTTGGGCAAGAAGGTGGAGAAAAGAAACAATGATGCAGACATGCAGCATGGAACATGAGTAAATATGATGTTGGTGGAGAGGAATTGACCTGAAAACTCCACAACACTTGAAGAGCTGTACAGCATTTTATGGGAATGCAGAGCACTACATCAGGTACTTTTGAGGGAAAGGAAGCTTCCCCACAGATTTTTGTTCCTTCATCCTTGGTTTGTGAGGATCAAAGTTGAAAAAGTTTTTAGTAGGAAAGTCAGACTAAGCAGAACAGAAATAGAACTACAAGTTTTTTTAAAGTGAAATTAAGGAAGTTCTCCACATGTTAGCCAACACTCCCTACTCCCAGACGGGATGCTTAAGAATATTTGAGGTGCTTAGATGCTTTCCTTCCTAGCTGCTTCACATTAATCAGAGGGGCATCACTTTTTTCTTCAGTCCACTTTACAAGGCAATACATGCTGCTTGCCAAAGAGAAACCAATCTGGAATTAGACCTCAAGATTTCACAGAACACATGCATTTTGTACATTCCATGCATGCTATGGAGCCAGACATGCAAATCCCTAAGCTAGAGGCACCTTTGAAAAAACAAAAAAACCACCAATATTCTCAAGCCATTGTTCAACTTATTAGATATTGACATTTAATGGATCAATATGATCCATCACAGACACTGTCAAGGATGACTTACACTGTCAGTTTTTGGTAAAGCCAGAGTTTAAATGCCACAGTTTCAGAATTGACATTACCAATCACCAGTATGAAAAAACTTATGCAAATGCCATACACAAAGCTGGAAACTCAGATCAAGACTTGCATCATCTTATAATTGTTTCTGGCCACTAAAGCAGTCTGATAAAGTCCTGATGTCATCCTGTGATTAGGATGAAAAGAGTCAGTGATGATATTGACACAATTGAGAGTGCTGAACACTGAGTTTTCAGCACTGTAAGTAAATCTGTAACACTGCCTACTCCTGGATTTGGCAGTTGAGGTTTCCAGAATACTAAGCCTCTTGCTGGGAGATACTGCATCACAAGAACTTGACAATAGCTGAAGAGGCACTTACTGCTCTCTCTAAGCTTTTCCTTGTTGGCTGAAAGACTTGAGAGAAGAGGTTTTAAGTCCACTTTGGCTTTCTGTAGCATTTCTAGGATGTCCACTTTGTTTTCAGAGTGGTCTTCCAATGGAATGGGAGCAAAGTAGTTTCCAGAGTTCTGGCCAGGGGAGAGAATGGCTTGCTCTAGACCTGAAACAGCAAAACCAGGAGCACTGCGACATCAGTTTACCAACCCAATGGCTCAAGATGAACACACACTGGCAACCAACTTCAACATGCCACTGCAAAGCTATGCCTCATGCCCCTTGCCCAAGATCAGCTGGAAAGTCATCAGGAAGCACTGACAAGAACGTTCATTAAAAAAGAACTTACAGCTGCTTACTCTAAGAGCTTCCAAAAGAACACCAAGTGCTTGAAGTGTGGGAGAATTCACTGTCCTAACGCCTTATCTACCATCTTCTTATTGAATGAGTAAGAAAGAATGTGGAAGGAGGTTACCTGACCCTGCATTGTCCTGCAGCCTTACCTGCCAGCCTCTCCAGCTCCTCATGAGGGGTAGATCTCAAGCTGCTTGACCGACTTCCAGAACGACTGGGATTAGAAAACCACCTGCTGAACCTGCTAGCAGACACAGAACCTTCCCCCAACACATCCTCTATCATCTAAGGGAGGGGAAAAAAGAAAAAATCTTAAGCAAGATCAGCAACATCTGAGAAGCTTTACTGTGCAAGCAAGATTCTTCTGCTACACACAATTGGATGCTGCACCCAGAGTTTCAAAGCTTTGGTCTGCTTTTTTCCTGCAGTCAGTTAACATAACCCAGTGTACATCTCTAACTGACACCAAATATTTACTCACAGTAAAACTGTAACTGAAAAAGCACCATCAGAGCACCCAAAGACCATTAACTACACCATTCTAAAGCGCAAGTGTCAAAAGAACCCCAAGTATTTAAAAACCAGTGCATTATAAAAATAGAACTCAAACCAAAGCTTCTCCTCTCCTGCAAGACAGTACCCAGCTAAAGCCTGGCTCAACAGGCACAGCTGCCATTTCAGGCAGCATGTTTTCCTTTAGACAAAAGGAAGAGCAGTTTCTTCCTCTCAGAGTAATTGTACTTTCTGAAACAAGGAGCACTCAACACTATTTACAACAGAGCAAAAAAAATAGTATTGCTCCATTTGGTTTTGATTGTTTGACTCTAACATATTAGAAGAATTAAGACAAGAAATGTACAAACCTACGATTACACTTGTCACAGACATACCACCAGTACAAAGAAACTCACTTTTATGACAAGTTATAACATCTGCCCATCTGTTTCATCAGCAGGTATTTTCACTTAGGAACTTCCTGCTTTTGAAAGGAGTCACCATCTTGGCACATATGCTGAAAATCAGATTATCAAGTCTAAAGAAACCATTTACAACTTCTATAGGGACAAGGCTCTCTCCTCCTTGTATTTGTCCAATCACTGGCACCATATGATGACTCTTTTCTATAGCAAGCAGCTTGTCCACATTAAAGATCAGGTCAGAAGTGCATTTTTTTTAAACCTCAATGTTTCTAAACCATGTCAGGTCTGTTTGTCTGCAGCCAGAACACAATTTTTGACTTTTGACTGAATTGGTGGGCCGTGTTTATCTAATACGGGAGTAATAGGTCTAAAAAATTAATTAACCTCTTAAAGTTTAAAGCAATAAAGACTCTAACCCTTTCAGGCACATTACCAATAGTGTCTCTAGGCTCACTGCCTGCCAGGAAGTCTGCACAGAAGATCTGTTTGCTGCAATTCCCAGAGTTAAGACAGAAAAGGTTGTCCTAGACTAAATTTGTAATAACTAAAAATAACTAAGCTAGACTAAATTTGTACAATGAGTCTTCTTTGAACATATTTTTAATAATTCCAAAGAAGATCCATTCAGAATGTCAAATTTGAGCCTTCAAGTAGTGACCAAAAGAAAGGAAAAATAGCTAGTTTGCCTCAAACACGTACTTTGGAGACAGAGCCACACAGAGGATAACACTTTGGCAGAAACACCCTAGCATTCCAAAGCTAAATCTCTGCAAATTCATCTTAAACTTGCACACTTCATAAAGGAACTGCCACAAAGCAAGTAGTTTTAGCTTTCACAGAATGCATCTGCAGCAAAAATGCTTCCCATGAATATACCCAATCTTAAAACCCAGAAAACTTACTGAAGCCAGGCCAGGAACACTTTTATCCAAGTTAAAGAACTCATTGAAGTCAAACTCTCCTGGAGCTGGTTCTTGTAAAACAGCTTCTCTAGGAACTTCTTGATCTGCTGGAGTTTCATTGGCAAGGACAGTTTGCACTTCATCCTCTTCTGCCACTCCACCATTGCATTCTATGCCTTAAAAAGAAAATCAAGTGACTGCTAAATCACTGAACTTGATTATTTCCTGTGGGAACAGTGCCTGACAGCCAATGCACTTGCCCAGGGCTTAGAAGCACAGGCCCAAAGGAAGCCAGCCCCCAACTGATATCTCATCAGTTACTCTGTGCTGCTTCCTGCAAGAGAAGACAGCACCCACTGCAACTCCTAGCACAGAGCTCCTAGTCTGGTAAGACTACCTAGCTCAAAAACGTAAGAACTGCCATTGAACTGTGCACAAACAACTGCATCCTGATCAGCCTGGGCTGTTATGCCACACCAAGCACATACAGCTGTTGCAGAAAGTCAACAGCTGCTGCTGTTTTTCCATCAAGAATCCTTTGGCAGCTCCTGCCTTCTTGACATGAGTTCTTAATAGACAGCATATGATAAATACTGCTTCTCCTCCTCCTCCATCAGGAGCAAGGCACTTCTCGCTTTAAAGACTTCTCAGCAAGCTTGCACAAGGCACTGTAAAAAACTTGTGACATGGCCACAAACTCCTGTGCTTGGAACTGCACTACAACCCAGCTATGTTGTCCACCTGCAGCATTTCTAGCATTAAAAAGTCATCTTCTCTCTTGCCATACTGCAACTTTTTTTTTGTGATAATCCAATGACTGCACACAAATTCAAGTCTCCTAATTCAGTTTAAAGCCATGTTACTGGCAGCTGTATGCCCAGATCAGGGCTCCTAATGTTAGTATTACCATAAGGAAAAGAAGTATTTCAAGAACCTCAGAGCATTAACTTAAACAGAACCTTCAGCACCAGCAGGATATAGAAATCAACAAGACCTTTAGAATAACCTATCAACTTCTGGTATCAGTCAATGTCCATACAAGGTTTATTCCCAGCCTCTCAATCCTGCCTCTCTTGTGGGGAGGGGGGGGAAATGATCACCTAATTGATCTTTCAGATTACAAATACCATTATAGGCTTTACATCTCGTGCTTCAGGATGACAAAAGCTATACAAGTTTAAGACACAGGTTCTCATTTACACTTGTCTGGATCTCTAACAGTCACCTCTACACCCAGCAATCTGCCCCACTAGCAGACAAGCAGAGCTTTTGTGAAATCTGCCCTTACCTTCTTTCAGTGAGGCTGTGCGTCGCCTCGTACGTTTTCTCCCTTTGTGATCCTCCTCCAAAATTTTATCATCAAAGCCTGTGAGCTCAATGGTTTCAGACTGACTTGTAGGCCCAGCAGAGAACCACTCAGGTTCCTCTTCAGTGTAGGAATCATTCCTTCTTCTCTCCCCAAAGACACGTTTGCTGTCACCAAATTCCCTCTGAAGTGGGATAATAAAAACAGTAGCATTAATAAAATGCTGCTTCGTAAGAGTCTTCCTCAACTTCCACCTTTCACACCAGTTCTAGGTATTTTTAAATGTGTATACAACCTCCCAGTATGTTCCGTAAGCTTTTAAATTTTGAGCTTTACAGCTGAATTTCTGCTTCATTACACCAAAAGGTATTGATCTGTAAGTGCTTCTATAAACCCAGTTTTGCAGCCTGAGAGTTAGGAGTTTCTCTTTCTTTTTTTTAAGTATTTAAAAAAAGCCTGAAAGCATGGAAAGCTTCCATTTGCTGAGGTTAAAGACAAAGCTTGCTGGCAACTGCCAGGTCAAGAACTACAAATGAACTATTAGACTTTTGAATCTCTTGCTAATAAAAGTCAGCTACAGGCACGGTTTGTCTGATAAACAGTATTACATGCATCCCTGTGGAGCTCTCTGAAGGAACGTAAGTAAGTTTTGAAGCACTGAGTGCTCACCCTTCACACCCTAAGAATAAAGGGCCTGCTTGCACAGAACACTTTAACTGATGTATGCAGCTCACCTGCCCCTGGTGCTCTTAGTGCCTGGTGCCCAAACCCCCGATTTAATATGGAATCAGGATAAAAAGAACAAACCCTGAAGCGTTTATCTTTGTAGTCCCTGTCACGATCCCGGTCTCTTGCATCCCTGGAATCCCCCCCTCGATGGTCTTTGTCGAAATTCCTGGAGGAGATGATCCTGCCGCTGCCGATCCTGCGGCCGCCGATCACACGGACACCGTCGCTGTCCTTCTCCAGGGGGCTCCCTGCCCGACGGGAGCTGACAGATGCAGTCACATGACAGCCACCTCCAAAGCTTCGCCTCTGGGGGCTCAGGACTACATCCAAGTCATCTTCTTTCACTCGCTCTCTTGGATCTGCAAGTCAAAGACCACACAAAAAGCACTAAATTTAATGTAATAGTAAAGACAAGTGAGTTGTCTGTATAGCAGCCTTCTGTTCCATAGCCTTGTTGCTATCCCAGGGCTTTTAAAGGAAAAGGTGATTTATTTCTGTGAGGCTGATCTAGCTGAGACCACAGGAAGTACAAACAAAAAACTTACAGCTGGGTACTGAGGAACTACTGCAGTCTCCTAGGAAGTACCTGCTTTGCCACTACAGACCTTCTAAATACTGAGCCTTGAGTTGCAGGGAAATTATCCCAGCACTTGCACTTTACATATGTATTCACTATTACATGGCAAGAATAGGAGGATATAACTGACTGTTGCCCAGGTTTGTTCTTAGATAACAGTCACCAGAAAACCCACTATAGTCTAGTTGGAACAACCAAGATTTCTTTGACACTTATCCTATGCAGTCAAACAATTTTCAGAGACTTGGTTTTGTCTCCTTTGTGTTATCCCAAGAGAAAGGCTTTGCCAACAGCCCAGGTTCAGTTTTGAGCAATGTGCTGTAGAACACACTCACCTACTATCCTACGCATAAGAGAAGTCCGATCTGAATCCAAATCTTTTTTAAAGCTTTCCACTGGTGAAGTTCTTCCTGAAGTTGGATATAAAGAAGCATGCCACTTCTCTGGATCCCAGACACCATCACTAGGAAAAGAAAATTGCAGGATTGTTTGCTACCTTATAGTCTAATAAATACTTCATAATGCTGCTGCTGGAAACGTAGAATTCACTGGTTCGCAACCTGTACAAGTGAATTATCTTTCATATCCAACTTCTAAATCTGCCTTACTATGGTTTATCACTTCACACATAGTATTTGGATCTCTTCCGTAACAGCAAGGAAGTATAATACCCAGTATGATATTTTAAAAGTTATTGGTGAAGCGTGCCTGGTACACTGAAAAACAGTTCAAGTAGATTATATGGTGCTGCTCTTAAGCATTTGGGTAATTGTACCTCAATCTCATGCTTGTACAAAAAATTCATCTGAACAGTAAAGAAACTGCTGCTTAATAAACTTACAAACACCAGCCAAGAACACTCACCTCCATTTTTTATCGAGGTACAGTGACAACACAGGAGAGTAATCCACTGAGCAAGGCAGCTTGTTACAGCCTGACCCAGCCTGTACTACACACCTGCCTATGTTCTTGGTACATATCCCTGCAAGTCTGTAAGACTTGTGTTGTGTGAAGTTATGAGATCCAGCAGAAAATAATCTCTGTACAAAGAACAAAATCCCTGACCAGAGCATTGAGCCTTTCCTAGTAGATTAGTATTTCTGAAAACTGGACTCTGTAGCAGTCTAAACTTTGGGGCACATATACCTCCCTCAACATAAGAGCACTTCTTAGCTAAGGTTTTTGGCAATTTAAACTTTTATTTTGAAAGAAATGTATATAGCCTTTGTATAATCAAGAAAATACCTGTCATATTTTTCAGAAAGACAAGAAGGTCTTTTCTTAGAGTAGGGACGCTCTTTAATATCCAGCAGTTCCTCCTAGGGAAAAAAAAAATTCAAGACATGAGTTTCAATTCACACCCAGACCAGATTTAAGTGACTCAAATCATGTATTCCAGACTGCCTGTTCAATTCAGTATTTTAATTTGACAGCCCATGTTTCCCAATATGTTGTTTCATACCCTGTGAAATACAGTACTGAAATATTTCAGTTGTTCTACCAGTGGCCACTGACCAAACACTTATTGGAAGCACTAAGCCTTACTAGGCCAGGTTCAGCCCTCATGAACACTCCAAGGCTGTTCACACCACAAATGTTCACATATTCACCTCCCTGGACAGTTCAGCTTATAAGCAACACAGGCATCATGGACACCAGAGCTGGTGAGTTCTCACGAAGGAATCCAAATTGCTGTGGTTAATGCTATATAAGGTTCAGCAGGTAAAAAAAGCATTAGCACAATTCCAGTTACTGGTGTGGATCTGGAAATTCTAGACAAGCTTGCTATTTCCGACCACCATCAACTCCAAGATATCATGATATGTGTTATACAGTTAGCCATTCCACCCAACAGCATATCAATGCTGAATGATAACTTGTTTCCCCACTTTCTACCAGCTTTGAACAGCCCTTAGTTTACCACTGCACACCCTGAGTAGTCAGTCACTTGACTGGCAACCAGTGCAGTCTCACTGCAGTTTGCTACATTCAAAAAGCATTATTAATGGTGTGACCATCAGTGCTTTAAATCAACATTAACTCTGCTGCAGTTAAGATGCATATTCCTAGTTACACTTACTACTCCTCCCAAGATCCCCTTGCTTCAATCTGCCTCACTCCCAACTGTACTGAATTGATTCAGAACTGTGCAGAGATCAGTGGGCAGCTGGAAGGATAAAGAAATCCTCACAGTAGACACCACACATCAGCCAAACAAAGAAATCCCTTTTCCCTTCCCCCAAAAATACAATACCCTGCAAATCTTTTATATCATTTTTCCCATGTGATTAAAATCAGTTCATTAACTATGTGAGTTTGATACTTGTTCTAGATGGCAATTTGGTAGCTGAACAAAACCATAACATTCCCCCCCATCCCAAGCATCACCCTGTATTAGACATCAGCAAAAAGAGCCCCATTAAAGGGAGCCTGGCCTCCCGGTCCACAGCTTCCCAAAATATGTGAATTTTCAATCTTCAATCTGTGAGGAACATCAGTGCTGTAATACTGTCAGAGCCTGATGCAGATACTACAAGTATTAACAGCCCTGTCCATCACCAGATTGGGAATGGATTGTTTTGCTGGCCACGAGAGGGAGTCCACAGGCTCTCATTCACATCCTATCACAATTCTTCCAGTCAAGTGAGGAAAATTTGAATTGTTTCTTGCCTTTCATTCATTAGCTGTGCACCCTTGGAGGAACAGATTCCCAAGAACTAGAAAAGACACAGCTTAAACTGTACAGCATTCTTGTAACAGAGGAGATAAATGCTGGCACTTCCACGTGTGGGGTTTTATGTTTAATTCACACACATTCTAAGCAGGCTGGGGGGAAAAGTTTGCTTAGCTGTAATCAAACAGTTTTAAGCAAACAGCTCAGAACTACTCATAGTATGAGCCAGATGTTTTTAGTGGCAGTAAGCGAATATAAACCATTGAAGGAAATCACTCCCCTTTCCACATCAGCAGCACATATCCCAAAAACAGTGTTCCCTCAATCCTTAATTAGTAGAAAACTGGAACATATGAAAATGCCCTACAATGTTGATACTTCACCCCCTTAAAACATTTGAGCTGTAACATGTAGAGAAACCATATGATGCAAAGTACTTTAACACAGACTGATTTCTGGTATTTCTTGATTTAGGCTCCTTGGAAACCAAGTGATAAACAAGACTAGGCACCTTCTGGCACTAGTTCTGCAACTTTATCCTGGTCAGAAACTATAGGTACTGAATTAACAAAACTGAAGCTGCAAATGCATTGGCTTCAGTAAACAGCCACCACCAGCATGAGCTGAACATTGCCCTAAAAAGCAGAGTAGAATTTGAAGCTGCATTCAGTTACTACACAAGAAGAGTTAGGCAAGACTGAAAGAGAACAGAGGCCACTTTTTCAGCAGGAGAGCTTTTAAAACAGCTCCTCTCTTTCATTTAGCAGTTAACTGACTAACTAGGTATGAATAACAGTATTCTTTGCGTCCTCAAAAGTTAAGGACACATCTTTTTCTAAAAAGGTAGAGAGATTTAGAAAGCTGTACTATTCCCAAGAAGTTTTGCCAATTCTGAAGTACGTGGTTTATTGTTGGTGTCTACTTAAAATAAGCCAGAGCTCTACTATCTCAACAGAACAGAGCCACAATAATATTTTTTTTTCCTTTAAAAAACAACCTACTAAAAAGCCAACAGCTCCGAATTCCTCAAGAAAGATAACAGCCAGCAACAGTAAACTCTCACCCTGTTCCACACTTCAGGCCATTTGCTGCAAAGTATCTTAACAGCTTTTCACAAAGCAATGACCACCTGTTCCCACAGCTTGCAGCCATGGGAAAATCAACCACCATTACAGACTCTTTCTTTCTAGAGGCATTTTTCAGCAGTGGTACCAAACCCCCAAACAAAATTTGAATCCTAAACCCCACAGCATATCAAACTCAATTAGTACTGGAAGAACCTTTCTTTTTTATTTGCAAGTCATTTGGCTCCTCTTCCACTCATACATATTTTAGGCACCACAGATAAACAAAAGCACCCGTGTTAACATTTTAACACTAAGCATTGATTGGAGTCAACTGTTTAAGATTCCAGCAATCAAATATGAGCAACTCTAAGGTTACAAAAGGCACCCAATAAACATATGAGAAGTCCTAGTAAGAAAGTCCTAGGAAGCTATACCTTCCTAAGAAATAGCATCTACTACAAGGAAACATTTTGGACAACTTCTTAAAAGAACACTGCGGAAAGCAGAAGTGCTTGAGAAAGCTGGTAGAACAACATACTTCAGTCTCTACAACAACCTCTCAGCACATGCTGTGGGGTGCTCAGATATTAAAATAAGGTGGTGGGAAACAAAAGCATATCGAGGACAAGATTGCACAAC